>RJWM01029852.1:0-24008 GCA_004363535.1 Dasyprocta punctata | reverse complement strand
AACAAAAGCAGCCAAAGTAAAAAAGGGGCAAGAGCAAGCCTCTTCTCCTCCTTTATATAGTACACAGGACACCCCACCCCCCCAGGGTAGGTGTAGCATTCACAAACATCCTTGCCTTCCTTTGCACAGGATGAGGATGTTTACAAAGTAAGAACCCTGGCTCCCTGCTGAGTCTCTCAGCTAAACTTTTGGCCTTCTCAAATTGACACGATGGCCAGGTAACTGCTTATGCTCTACACCCCAGGATGTAGAGCTGCTGCCTTACTTAATTAAGCTGCTAGACTTCTCAAGTTGACACAATGTATAAACCCTAACACTCATACAAAGAAGGATGCTAGAAAGATCAGAACAGAAATTAATGCAACTGAGACTCAGAAAATCACACAAAGAATCAATGAATGTAAGAGTTCTTCTTTGAAAGTTCTTCTAAAACCTTAGCCAACCTTATCAAAATAGGAAAGAAAGGACTGAAATCCATGAAATTAGGAATGAAAAGAGTGAAATCACAACAGGTCCTGCAGTGATCCAGAGAAATTATCAATATCTACTTTGAGAATCTCGATTTTAATAAAATGAAAAACCTAAAATTTCACAGATTCCTAGATACATATAAATTATCAAATCTGAATCAAGAAGTCCTAAGAAATCAAGGGTTGGGGATATATCTCAGTGGCCCAATCACCTGTCTGACAAGCACAAGGTCCTGAGTTCAATTCCCAGTACCCCCCACCAAAATCTAAGTAAACCAATATCAGTCAATGAAGTTAAGACGTAGTTAAAAAACCTACTAACAAAGCAAAGCCCATGGTACTTTGCTGAATTCTACAAGAAATTTAATGAAGATCTAATGATGCCACTTCTCAAACTATTTAAGGAACTCAAAAGGGAAGCATAACTCCCAAAATCATTCCCAGAATCAAGAATTACTTTGATGCCTAAACCAGAGAAACATTCAACCAAAAAAGAGAATTATGGTCCACCCTCCCTAGTGAGCATAAATGCAAAAATTTTGAAGAAGATACTGGCAAACAATGCAGCAAGTCATCCAGATTATACACCATGACCAAGTAAAATATATTCCAGGAAGGCAGAGATGGTTCAATATATGCAAATCAATAAATGTATACATCATATTCACAGACCCAAGGACAAAAATGATATGATCATCTGAGATGCAGAAAAAATGCTTGGTGATTTCCAATACCCATTCATGATAAAACCCCTGCAGAAAATTGAAATTGATATTCTTTATCTCAATCTGATAGAAGTCATCTATGACAAATCAACAGCCATTATACTGTATAGACAAACACTAAAAGCTTTCATTCTAAAATCAGGAATCAAACAGGAATTTCCACTGTCACCACTCTTATTCAATATAGTTCTGGAAACATTTGCCAGAGCAATTAGACAAAAGAAAGAAATAAAATAAGGAAAGGAAGTTAAATTATCACTGTTTGCAGATGGCATGATACTCTACATTGAATAACTCTCAAAAATGAAGACTGCAAAAACTCCATGAAAAGAGTTCTAGATTTAATAACCAAATTCATTTGCATTGCTGGATACAGTGTCAACACTCAAAAATCAATATCCTTTCTGTACGCAAGTAACAAACTCAGAGAGAAATTAGGCTACTCACAATTTTCACAATGCTATTCAAAAAAATTAATTACCTAGGAATTCATCTAACGAAGGAAGTAAAATTACATTGAATACTACAGGACTCTGAATAAGGAAATCAAAGAGAATATCAGAAAATGGAAAGATATAACTTGTTCTTGTTGGAAGAGTCAATATAGTGAAAATGGTCATGCTTACAAAATTGTTATACAGATTTATTGCAATCTCAATCAAAATTTCCATAGTATGTCTCACATAATTAGAGAAAATAATCCTAAAATTCATTCAGAACCAGAAGAGACTGAGAATAGCAAGAACAATTCTGGGCAACAAAGGCAAGGCAGGGAGCATCACATCCATGACTTGAAATTATACTTCAAAGCTACTGTGATTAAAAACACCATGTTGCTATCAATAAAACAGACCCAAGTCTCAGTGTAATAGATTAGAAGATGCAGAAGCAACTCCATACATAGTAATTTTATCTTTAATGCCAAACACTTTCACCAGAAGAAAGTTTCTTTTGTAAATGGCATAGGAATAACTGGATTTCTACATGCCAAAGATTAAAACTTGGTCCATATTTTTCACTGTGCACTAAACTAAAATCAAAATGGACCAAAGATCTAAATATGAAAACAGAAACACTATATCTGCTGGAAGACAGAATAGGTAGAACTCTTGAAGTCACTGGTGTAAGCAGCAACTTTATGACGAAAAATCACATAACACAGGAACTACCCCAAGTAATCAATAACTGGGATCTCATCTTGTTAAAAAGCATTGTTACACAAGAGAAACTATCAACCGAATGAAGAGATAACCCACAATGTGGGAAAAAAATTTGCCAGCTGTTTGTCAAAGAACTACTCATAGAATATATAAAGAATTAAAAAATGAAAATTTAAAGACCCAATCAAAAAATGGGCACCTGAAATGAATACACACTTCTCAGATGTAGAAGTAGAAATGGCAAATAAATCTATGAAAATAAATGTTTACCATCACTTATCATTCAAGAGATGCAAATTAAAACAACTGAGATTCCATCTCACTACAAAAAGAATGACTTTTATCAGGTAATCAACCAATGTCAAATGCTGGCGAGGTTATGGGGGAAAAGAGTCCTTCTCCACTCTTGGTGGTAGTGTAGACTCTTGCAGCCACTATGAAAATCAGTGTGGAATTCTTCAAAAAACTAAAACTAGAGATATTGGGGACCATGACTTCACATCAGCTAATTTTGCATACTTTCCTAAAGGATAAATGGAGGCTTGGGATTATGGTATCACCCTTTTGAGACTCCCCATTAACTCTTGGGATAGGCCAATCTCTCCTAGCCACTAAGACAAAACTAAGACTACTAAGATGAAAAAGAACACTTCACAGTAAGATACTTCTTAGCATAAAATCATCTCCACCCTCTTGAATCACCCCAGGATTATCCACTGCTTGCAGTGTCATCTCTGTTGTCCTGGAATCTTCTGCTAGAACCTCCTATTATTTAATACCCCCATTGCACTGTACACATCCAATAAATTTTGACTGGTTTGGAGTATCTGGGTCTTTGCCCATCCTGAGACATCTACCTCTCATTATGCATTAATAAATTTGTCTCTGTTTCTTGTTTTATCCTTTGCCATACCCCTCATACAGGCAGTTGGGGATCTTGGTCAGGTCCATGATATAGAAGTTCCATTTGACTCAGCTATTCCCCTTGCTATCTTCCTGAAAGACTTAAAGGACTCATACCATAGCCATCTATGTACACCCATGTTCATAGCTGCACAATTTGTAATAGTAAATTTTGGAGACAGCTCAAATGCCCATCAACAAATTAATGGATAGAAATATGTGGGGTTTTTAATACAATGGAGTATTACTCCTCCATAAAGATACATACTTGAGACATTTCTAGTTAAATGGATGAACCTGGAGACCATATTCTTAAGTGAAATAAATTAGACACACACGTGTAAATATTACATAGTCTCTCTGGTGTTAGACAACAAAAGTGTAAATAAGGACCAAAATATGTAATAGATATTGGGAAACAGGAAGAAAATGTTCAAATGAGAAAGGGAACAAAGTAGTGGGCAAAGAAAGAAGGGAGAAGAAAAATGGAAACAGAGCTTTTGTAAATAATAGAGGAAGAGGAACTGAAAGGAGGGCAAGCAAATGGGAAAAAAGAAGATGCAAGATATACCATGTACTGGTACAAATTCTGTATGAAGAATGGTATCACTATGTATATCTAAAATGTACCAACAAAACAAAAATTTTAAAAATTGAGATAGAGAGAGAGTGAGAGTGAGAGTTAGAGAGAGAGAGAGAGAGAGAGAGAGAGAGAGAGAGAGAGAGCTTTCTCTGTGATTTCAAGCCTGTGGTTTTCTTCTGGGGTCTACAATTCTGTGGTAGTATGTACTTTGGGACATGTCTCTGCTGTTATTGGTAGACAAAGGATATGGCCAGAACCCAGATCCATATTGTGTTACCCCACAAGGCATGCAATAGGATTAGCGTGGGGAGCTGTATAATCCCAGCAAGCAGCAGTAGAAATAGGCTAGAGCACCAATTCAACTCTGCAGAAGTTCAGGCTGACATTTGCCTCTGGCTGTGGGCCTGTTAGCCAAGTTTTTCAGCCCACAACACTATGCATATTTTTTGCTAACATGACCTCAGTTCCCTGACCCTGGGCATCTCCCAGTTGCACTTCACACAGACACTGGGAGCCCCAAGATGAAATCAAACCATGGCCACTCCAAATCCAGAGTTCAGCTTTCACCACCCTAAAATGACATCCAGTCTATTATCCTCTCTTGTGGATGCTTGCACTGAAATCTCTCACCAGCCACTGGAGCCCACAGCGTCAACAGCTCTACTAACACTGTTTAGTATCTCCATGGAAGTGGCCAGGGTCGCTGACTGTCGCCACACATATGTAGGCTCAAGTCTCTCTCATGACATGATCCCAGAGTTAAGGAGAAAGTGTAATTTGCCAGTGAGCTGGGAGTCAGGGAGAAAATGCTGTTCACCACCTCCCTCTCCTGCATTAACTTCCATCACCTCCCTTTCTCCGTAAGCTCCAATCCTCCATTCATAACTTTCCTGGGTCTTGGTAATCCACTTCCCTCATTCTTCTCTTCCCCAAATTGATATACTCCAGTATTTGGTCTCCCAGTTTTGGAGAGGCTGATTTGCCACTGCTTGCCACTCCTCCATCTTCCCAGAAATCCCTGCCCTTTTCTTATACTTGGAATATTTTCTTCTATGATTTCTGTATATATGCTACTAAATCCATTTGTGTCACTGCCTTACTTTTCTCTAATTCCAGTTAGCCTTATATTGATCTTATTGTCATCTAGTATTTCCTGGATAATCCTCTTTTGTTTTCTTATGTTCTTTTTGGCTTCTTTAAGCTCTTCATCATAATTCACTATTTTGAGCTCAATATCAGACACTGTCTTCATATTGGTTGTTGCTGTAATTCTATAAAGATGTTATTTAATTTCAGGCATTTCTGTCAGACATTTTTGAGCATTCCATATCTTGTTGAGTCTGTCATTCCACTTTTTCACTGTTTTGGTTGGTTCATCCAGTTTTTACCTACTTCCCTCAAATTCACCATGGGTATATTGTGTGAAATTGCTATGAAATATTGGTTCATTTCCTCTTTGAATTCATCTATTTTCTTCATTCCTTCTTTGAAATTTCATAGAGTTCTTCTACAAAGTATTCATTTTCTTATTCCTTTGTGACCCTTTGCTCTGCCGTGGGAGAGCTGGATGAATTTGAGGATCTTCCTTCTTCTGCTTTGCTTCTCCATGTTCTTATGTGCATCTGAGTTTTTGTATGCATGTTTCTGAGGGATAAGATATATCTCACCCCATTTCTATCCTCTCTTTTCCTTTGGGGGGTACTGCAAGTTACAGTGTGGAAAACAGTGGTGTATTAAAAACTGGTGGTCAACTTAAACACCAGTTGAACTGAATCAACATGGTGCTCAGTGTAGATGGCCCACCTGGGGAAAGTTGTCAGCATAAAAATGAGACCTGGAGAGGAAGAGTACTGTTGTTAGTTCTCCATGTTGTTGTTGTTTAGTGCTGGTGGCTCTCTTGTTACTGTGAGTTCTCCTGGAGGATTGTGTCAAGCTTCTTTCCTGATAAGAACTTGGCTATTCTCATTCTCAGAGGAACTTGGGACCTTGTCTCTGAGAATGGCTGAGGTTCACTTTGGGGGAGCTCTGGTCCTTACTTTGAGCATTGCTTCTTGGCTCCAGATGGGAAGATGTGTGCAGTTCAATCTCCAGGAGAAGCTTGTCATACTAGCTTTCTGATATGAACTTGGCTGTTCTCATTATTGGAGGAGCTGGGGACCTTGCTGTTGCTAAGGACAGCTGTGGTACTTTTCTGGGGAGCCTTGGTCTTTATTTTGAGCATTGTTTCTTGGCTCCAGGGCAGAACCTTTAGTCTACTGGCACAGATCTTTCACCCTACTGACACAGACTTTCTAGGTTCCACCACTGACCTTTGGGTCCTCTTAGAGCAAATCCATGAAACAGATTTGCATGAGTCATTGTTGTGAGCTCTAGGCCTCCAGCTGGACTCATGTAGGGGCATTGTCATGGGCTCTAGGTCTTCAATTGGACTCATGCAGAATACTGCTTTGGGATCCAGACCCTTGGCTAGATTCTCTATGTCTGTAGTATGTGGACAGATTTCCTACACTCCTTCTATTTGACTCCTTGGGTGAGCCATTATAAATAATACTATGAATTAAATGGCCTGTATGTGATCATTTTCCTTGCAATCCCTGGCTACAACAAAAAGTGATTAGAAATGTGTTTTATATGGAGATTTTTAGTAGAATGTTGCCAGTCTGTGAATAATTTTAAGCTTCATATGTGCAGAGCATGTATTTATATCTCTTGTTATTTACTTTAAATGATTTGGACTCTGAAAGAATTACCTCTGGTTATAATGATATCAGCACTCAATCATATAACACTAGCATATGATAGTCCTTGCTGTTATATTTCCCCTCTGCCTATCCTTTATGCATGCTGTGACTGTTTATTATTTGTGATTTTTCTGCAATGAGGTAGGTGAGATGGGGAAGAATGGAAGTTGGTTGGATAAGGAGTGTAAGACACAAAGGGCAAGGTTTTTAGGGGGAATAGTGACAGATGAGAATCAAAGTATGATGTGTGGTCTGATTCTATTGGAGTACTTTTGGTTGTTTTGAAGGGTTAGTATTGAGAATTTTCAGAGTATATATGTAGGGGAAATTGTGAGATGTGGGAGGAAAGAGGTTTATGTTGAGACTGAAGGAAGCCATGTGGTGGTCAGAACTTGTGATAGATAGGACAGTGGGCTAGGTAAGATATGGAAGGGCCAAAGACTTAGGATAGGGAGGGTTGAGGGTTAGTAGTAGAGAAGAAAATAGTGACTATGGGGTAGTTAATTGTGCAAAGTTAAAAACTTGGGAGGAGTTTATGCATTTGGAAAAGATTAAAGAACCATGGTAATAGCATTGTTTTAGAGGTTTGAGGTGAAAATGTTAGATAGGAAGCTAAGACAAGGCAGAAAACCTAGACACCTATTAAATTAGAACTAATGTTTTTTTTTTAATTTTTTTTAAAGATAGTAAAATCCAGCAAGGCAAAACAGATGAAGCCAATCAAAACAAAGCAACAAAATTTGTACAGAACTTCAAAGCAGGATACTAGGAAAACATCAGTAGCTACTATAGTATATCTTGTTATCTTCACAATAGTTGTCCATTCCATCAGGCATAACAAAATCAAACCAAAAACAAAACAGAATATAATCAGTCAAAACAGAATACTGAATAAGGCAAAACAATTAATCAGGACAAAGCAAAACAGTGAGAACAATATTGGATTCCAAAGACAAAATACAAGGAAATCCCCCATATTTGCTATATTGCATACTGTCATCCTCCCAAGAGAGGCTCTGACCACTGGCCCAGGCCTGTAAAATCAACCAAACAATACAAGTATTTAGCTGCTTTATGTACCTTAGTTGCTATCAATTCAGCCTATTCTGTGAACCAGCGGGTTGCTTACAGCAGGGGGTGGGGGGAGATGTTGGGGAGATTGATTCTCTGCCCATGTGCCAGTAGGCTCACGGGAGGCACTATCTGACTTTTCTATTCCTGTATTCCATGTGGCTTGTGTAGCTTACCAGGAAGGCTGACTGGTTAGCTTCTTATTGTATCCAACCAATCTTAGCGTGGCTGATTCTCAGGGGCCTCTGACTTTTCTCTTCAAATCAGAGCCAATGGAAGACACAGTACAGAAAAATAAAAATCTAAATACATAAGACAAAATAACATATCCCTACACTGCTAAATAAATCAAGATGCAAACAAAAACTCAAACCTATAAAACATCCAATGGAAACACAGATCAAATATTCCAATGAGACAGTGTATATGTGATTCACATGTAGATTTTTTGCCAGAAAGTCTGAATGTTCACACACCAGTAAGTCCTCTGAATCTTCCAATGAAATACTGAAGCTAACTCATACTCAGTACTTTTTTCTGCCAGGTTTCAAGCATTCTTGCAGATTCTGATCCAATCCAAGTTCCTGGGTTAGGAACTCTTGGTGTCCCTCTCCATTGGCGTTACAGTGGAATTGGCAGACACATTGACTGGCACAAAATTGCCCACTGAGTCAGTATTCCTATGTGATCAAATCAACTGCAGTAGTAACAAGCTAATGAGTTGCAGCGGTATCTATCTGGGCAAGTTGAGACCATACCATGAGACACACTTTTGGATTTCACTTTATCCTAGAGTAGAAATCCACAGTTACAGTGCAAGCATCATAACAGCCCAAGTATTGACCCATAGCTAATATGCATTAAATGGTGTAACTATGTCGCCTTTATGGTAAAAAGAGCAATCAACATTATTTTTACAGACTCAATTATCTAAAGCCCAAAGACTTGGAAACTGAGAAATGCTGGTGGGGGGTAGCAATTATTTAGTCTTCTGCTATGTGATAAGGGAAGGAGGAAATGGGGGGGTCAAAAGATCCAAATTCTGATAGAAGTATATTTAGACGGGAATACCGAGTATAAAATTACTAGAGAGAAATGTGGATGAGAAAGGATTCTAAGGCTATTACCTGTTCATGGATAGGAAGAATAAACATAATGAAAATGGCCATTCTCCCAAAATTGTTATACAGATTTAATGCAATCCCAATCAAAATACCACTTGTCTACCTCACAGAGTTAGAGAAAGCATTCCTGAAATTCATCTGGAACCAGAAGAGACCTAGAATAGCAAAGGCAATTCTGGGCAACAAAGGGAAGGCAGGAGGCATCACAATCTCCGACTTGAAACTATACTACAAAGTCACTGTGATAAAATCAGCATGGTACTGGAATCAAAACAGACCTGATGATCAATGGAATAGATTAGAAGATACAGCCACAACTACAAACACATTTAGCCACCTCATCTTTGACAAAGGGGCCAACATGTACATTGGAAGAAAGATAGCCTCTTTAACAAATGAGGCTGGAAAAACTGGCTTTCTATATGCCATAAACTAAAACTAGATCCATGTCTATCACCATGCACTAAAGAAAACTCAAAATGGATCAAAGATCTGAATACTAAAAGAGAGACACTAAACTTGCTAGAAGACAGAGTAGGTAAAAAGTAGGCAGAGTTTATGAACAAAAATTAAGTTGCACAGGAAACATTTTCCAGAATCATCAACTGGGATCTCATCTTACTAAAAAGTTTTTGAATGTCAAAGAAAATCTCTGACAGAGTGAAAAGAAAGCACACAAACTGGGAAAATATCTTAGCCAATTGTCCCTCAGGCAAAGGATTTCTATCTAAAGCATATAAAGAATTAAAAGAAATCAGGCCCCTAAAATTCAAGGACACAATCCAAAAATGGGCCTCTGAGATGAATACACACTTCGCAGAGGAAGAAATACAAATGGCAAATAAATATATGGAAAAACATTCGACATTAATTGTCATTCAGGAAATGCAAATTAAAACAACACTGAGATTCTATCTCACCACAGAAAAAATGGCCACAATTAAAATATCAACCAACAACAAAGGCCGGAGGGCCTGTGGGGAAAAAAGAACTCTTCTCCACTGTTGGTGGGAGTGTAGACTGTTGCAACCACTGTGAAAATCAGTGTGGAGATTCCTCAAGAAGCTAGGATTAGAGATCCCATTCAACCCAGCTATCCCACTTCTGAGCATTTTCCCAGAAGAATTGAAAACATCGTACCACAGTGATATTTGTGCACCCATGTTTATAGCACTCCAATTTGTAATATCCAAATCTTGGGAACAACCCAAGTGCTCATCAATCAAGGAATGAATAAAAAATGATGTGGTATTTTTATACAATGGAGTACTACTCAGCTCTCAAGAAAGATTGCATTGAGTCTTTTATAAGTAAATGGACACGACTAGAAACCATACTCATAAGTGAGATAAATCAAACCCACATGTGTTAATACTGCATTGTCTCCCTAGTGTAAGAAACTGAAAAAGTATATATGATCCAAAATCTACAATAAATACTGTGTAAGGGTAAGAAACTGCTCAAAGAGCAAAAGTAACTGGGAAAGGGAAAAGGAGGAAAGAAGCAAGGGGAAAGGAAAAAGACATAAATCTGTGTATACATACATGTTAGATAACTAAAATGACTATACTGCTGAATGTATTAGTTATTGAGGAAGATCGGTTAATACTCATATGATTAGATCAATTTTACATGTCGATATCTGTTAATGTAAACAACTGTGTTGAAGGTAACGATACGCAATATTGCAAGCATTGTCAAGTTCCTATCATCTTGTTTTGTAAACCTATCATGTTACTGTTGTGGATTTGCTGTTGTTGTTTGTCTCTTTTGCTTTTTGTCTTTCTTATATTTGTCTTTTTATCTTAAATAAAAAAAGTACAGGGAGGATAAGAAACAAGAGAAAAGATGTGGATACAAGTAGAAGGAATAAAAAGGGAAAAAGAATTTCTTACCTTCTATAAACTATATTAGAAGAAAAGTACAAGAGGAAGACAAACGCACACACTCACACACTCTTAAAAGAAAAAAGGGACAAATAGTGGAATAAAAGTGGGGGAAATGAACACAAATTGGAAAATAGCAATCAATCAATAAAAACTTATTTCTTGTTTTGCACATGTGGTTCTTTGCCACACCCTAGGAATAAGAAGCAGTGTTGAAACCAAGATGTGACTCTGCTAATGCTGGAAGTGAAAAGTGGAAGAAATCTAAGGTTCCACTCTCACAACAGTGCTTGATTCAGTCACCCCTATACAATGGGGGCAGGGCACCAATATAGCCTACCAATCCTGTGTAACTCAGGCTGAACCTGGGCTCAGACTGAAGGAGCTGGGTCCATGTTCACTAGCTCTAGTCCTTCAAAAGTACACTTGTCAGACCACTTTCCAACTGCCAGCTATCTCCTATGGCTGTCCTTCCTTACTTCACTCTGTGAACCTGACAGTGTGAAGGATAGCTTGGAGCCAAGGGGCTGCTCAGGGACTTAGGCTCAAACACGGAGCCTTTCCCTACATTTGCATCCCCACCATTTCTTCTTCCACATTTGTGGTGGCAGGCATTGAATCATGGTCATTCACAAATTCATTACTGTGGAACACTGTTGTGTGAGCAGTATCCTGCATTTTCCTTGCAGATTCCAACTGATGCTGATTTTCTCATTCCACAGGCATTTCTCTCCTTCTTGTGGAATGTTATACAGTTGTCTCTGAATAATGTTCTTTGGGTTGAAATCTTTAAATAAGAATTCAGACATGGCCGTCATATTATGCTCGGTTAATCCATCTCTTATGTCTCTTTCCTTTTATAACAGATTCTTTTCTGTGTTTCTTATTGACATTCTGAGTCTCTCCAACATGGCTCCTCCACTCAGACATGTTGGATCTTCAGGATCATTCCTTCTCAGGGAATCTTTCCTCAGCATCTAGGATGTGACTGCTTTTTTAGACATCCAAGTTGAATCCCTACTGCAGACGTTTGCCTTACCCAAGATCAAGTCCATTGTTTGGCTGGCACTTCCACTGTCCCATGCACAGGGCAAACCATGCAGAGCCCGCTTCAAGTTGGCAGTGGCTGAGCCAAGGCATGGAACCCATACTTGTGGAACTGGCTGGGGATCAGCCTGCTGGTCTGAGCATTCTTCAGGAGTTGCAGGTCTGAGCATTCTCTATATGCTTTTCTTAAAAAGAGAATGAATTTAAAGTGCTCATACCACAAAAATGATAACTATGTGTGGTAACCCATGTGTTAATTATTTAGTCACATAAAATGTATACATACTGCATAACAACATATTGTACATAATAAATGCAATTTTATCTGTCAATTTAAAATATTCAAATTATTTCCTAAAGCTGATTTTACTTTTTTAAGGTGAAATTACTCTTTAATGCAAACAATATTTCATTTTGAAAGCACTGTCCTTGTTCCAACGGAAAACAGACAAGAGGGTTCTCACTTCTTGAGGTAAGGTCTTTCATTTTACTGATGCCTTTTTAGGAACCACCATGAAAAACCTGTAAGGAAAGCATATCAACACAGTTCAAAGTTTAGGTTAAAATTCAAATATAGATCACCTTTCAAAACAAATCAAAGTATAGAGTATTTTATAACCTAAAAGTATCTGGCTATTTACAAATATCCTTGTATGTGTGACATATATTATGAATATTAACATAATTTAACTTGTAATAAGAGTATTCTGCAGCATGCAAGACACAAGTTTCACTTTGGGTAGAGACTGATTTATTCATATTAATTCTATGAACTGGAGTATATTGTGAGATTTTGTTGAATAACTTACCACAGCATTACATTTGTAAGAGTTCTCTGAAGTATGAATTTTTGGGGAATCCTGTAGATGCATCTTTTAAGAATGAACTTTGGTGTTTGTTTTGAGACAGTCCATTCAGGCTGGCCTTTACCTATGTAGCCCAGACCAGCCTTGAACTTTTGGTTGTCCTCCTACCTTAGCTTTCCAAGTGCTGGGGTTGCAGGCATGTACCATCATACTTGGCAAAAATAAGTTTTCTAAGCTCATTGAATTTGTTTGATTTTATTCCAAAACAAATCCTTTTATGATGAAAAGTACTACTTGACAAAAAACTCACTCTATTCATTACATCTATGAGATTTCTCTCCAGTTCAACTATTCTATTCCATAGTTTTGATTCTTGGACACAAACCTTAGCATGTCCATTACATTTGCATGAGAGAAACTTCAGAGAGAAACTTTGATGCCTAGTTAATTTTGAGGTTTTCAAGTCTCTGTTGTACGTGCATTATGTTTTTTTTCTCATAACTGTCACTTTTTAGTATGGATTGGGATGTTGATCATTGATTGACTTCATCATGAATGTTTTGTCACTCTCCTTGCATCTGTAAGATATCACTCAGGTACAAATTTTCCAGTGTTGCATAAGGTGTGAGTTTGCATATTCATCTCATTTCTATGGTTTCTCTCCAATATGGATTATCTGATGTGTGCTGAAGTGTAAGCACTGAAGACAGGTTTGCCAAACTAATTTCATTTTTCTAAGGTTTTTCTAGAGGATACATTTTGTGATGTGTTCTGAGGCTTGAGCTCATACTAAAAGATTTCCACTCGCATTTCATTTTTGAGGGAAACTTCTAGTTTGAATTTTTTGGTGAATACTAATGTCAGATTTCTACTATCAGACATTGTTACAGTGGTAAGGTTTTTTCTACTATGAAGTAATTTATGATTAGTTATATGTTAAATGATAGCTCGAGGCTTGCCTCATTTATTCTACATGAAAATTATCTTTCCTGCAGGAGTTGTGCAATGTTTTGTAAAACTTGAACACTGCCTGAAGACTTCTGCCTCACTCATTCATCAGCTTTCTTTCCAGGTTTTTATGTCCAATTAATTTGAAGTTAAGAATTATCACAAACACCCTTGCTGTACTTTTTCCAGTATGTATTACATGTTTTGTTAGGCTTACGTGCTAGTAGCTTTGCTACATTCATTGAATTTGTAGGATTTCTTACTTCTGTGAGTAGTCTGGTGCATAAAGTGTCAAATTTGACTAGTGATCTTGATACATTTATTACATTACTAAGGTTTCTCTCAAGTATAAAATCTAAGATGATGTGCTAGGGACAACATTAGACTGAACACTTTGCCACATTTATTATATTTTTAAGGTTTCTCTCCAGTATGAATGCTATAATGATGTGCAAGGTGGGAATTGTGACTGAAAACCTTGCCACATTCATTACATTTGTTAAGTTTCTCTCCAGTGTGGATTGCTTGGTGCTTTGTTAGAAATGATTTACAACTGAATCCTTAATTACACTCATTACATATGTAAGGTTTCTCTCCAGTATGGATTCTCTGATGATTTGCTAGGTGTGACTTGTATCTGAAGCCCTTACCATATTTATTACATTTACAAGGTTTTTCTCCAGCATGGATTATCAGATGTTGTATAAGGTAGCAGTTGTGACTAACGACCTTACCACATTCATTATATTGGAAATCTTTCTCCCCAGAATGGATTCCTTGAAGGTTTGCTAAGTGTAACTTGTGACTGTAGATCTTGCCACATTATTATATTTGTAGAGTTTCTCACTAGTATGAATTGTCCAATGATGAATAAAGTTTTATTTCTGATAGAAGACCTTGATCCATTCATTCAATCTGAAAGGTTTCCCTCCAGTATGGATTCTATGATGATCTGCTAAGTATGACATTTTACTGAAGACTTTTCCACATTCATTACATTTGTAAGGTTTCTCTCTAGTATGCATTCTCTGATGATTTCTAAGGTTTGATTTCTTATTGAAGACTGTGCCACATGTATTTTGTAGAAATCATTTCTCTTCACCAAGTACTATCTGATGCATATTGAAGCATAAGACTTGGTTAAAAGATTTGCCACACTTGTTCTATCTTTTTCATTCTCTTTCAAATAGATGCAGTTCAGGCCAAAGTGATTGAAAGTTTAATCCAAGCCAATTATTAATATTTTTCTTTCCTGTATTTCTACTACCATGCTCATCTCTTCTGTGAGATTTATCTTGTGATTCACACAGAATCCTGTGTAAAGTCTTTCATCCTCTCTCCACTGACCCTCAAAGTCATGTCTATTTGCCTGGATTTCCTTGAAGCACAATTCTTTTTTTGTACTGGGAATAAAACTCAGGACCTCACACTTTCCAGGCAGACACTGTGCCACCAAGCTTTCTCCCTAGCCCCACATTTCTTTTATTTTTTTAACATTTTTTTTCATTTTATAGAGAATAAGACTAAACAAAACAAAACAGAACAGCCAATGAAAACTAAACAGTGAACATGACACTGGACTTCAAAACAAGACAATCAAAAGAAAACAATGAAAGCAATACAGGGCTTCAAAACTAGATAACAGGAATTCAATAATGGTTACCATAATATGTTTTGTTATCTTTGAAATAACTGCCCCTACCATCTGATATAATAAAATCAAACAAAACAAAACAGAATAAGACTAAAAAAAAACAACAATGAAAACAATACATGGCTTCATAACAAGATAATAAGAAATTAACAATGGCTGCCATCTTCCCTTTTCAGATGCCTCCCTTTCACTTTCACAATATTCATTGTGCATTTTGGTTCCCACTAACTCCTTCACTCTCTTGTACTAGGGAGACAACACAGTGTTCACCTATATGAAAATGAATCATTTTACCCATGACATGATCTCAAGTTGTATTCATTTACCTATAAGAGCCTTGAGGTTATCTTTCTTTATAGTTGAATAAGTTTCCATTTTATAAAAATGCCATATCTTTTTTATCCATTCTACTGTTGAAGGGTGAACTACTCCTGCCTTTTTCTTATTCCCTGTCACATGGAGAATTGTTTTCTATCCTTTGACTTTCAGTCCATGAATTTCTTTTTTATTTAAATGTGTTTCCTGTATAAAACATATTGACAGATCCTGTGTCCCAATCCACTCTGCCTGTGTTTCTTTTATTGAAGAATTGAAGCCATCTACATTAATGGTTATGGCCAACATGTACTGGCTCATCTCCACCTCTATTTTCCTGCTGTTGGCTCCCTACTTTTCCCCACCATTCAATTGCTTGCCCTGCTTAGTGTTTCCCCCTGCCACTGTTTCTGGAACTGTGGTCATTTTTATCTCTCTCTAGAATACCCTTTAATATTCCTTGTAGAGTTGGTTTGGTGGTAATGAATTCCTTCAGTTGTTCTTTGTCATGGAAGTATCTTGTTTCTCCATTAATTTTTAAAGATAGTTTTTCTATAAACTATATCAATCTGGGTTGGAAGTTGTTTTCTTTCAGAACTTGGAATACTTCAATCCAAACTCTTCTTAACTCGAAGGCTTGTGTTGAGAAGTCTGTCATAATTCTGTTGGATTTTCATTTATGGATGACCCGTTTCTTTTCTCTAACAGCCTTTAATATTCTCTTCTTGTGCTGAATTTCTGGGATCTTGATTATTTGTATGTCTTGGTGTAGATTTATTTTGGTTATGGCTAGCTGGAGTTCTATGTGCCTCACTTACTAGTATATCAGGTCTTTTTTTACCATGCTTGGAAAGTTTTCTGCTATTGCTTCTGAAATAGTCTTATTATTTCATTTATGGTAGCCCCTGCTTTTTCACTGGCATCTATCACTCTTAAATTATTTTTCTTTGCATCATCCTGCAGCCATTGAATTGATATTTTCTGGTTTCTTATTTTTAAGAGATCTTTCATAGTCACTAGCTACAAACCTGTTTTCAAGGTCTGAAAGTTTATCTTTAGTTTCTTTCAAGTGATTTTGCCAGCTTTTGATGGAGTTTTTAATTTCCTGGATACCTCTTTGAATCTGTTTCATGCATCCTATATCACTATAATATTCATTCAAAGTTTCCCTCATTTTCCTATGCTCCTCTATTTTTATCCATGTCCACTTTAGATATGTTCAGTAATTCTTTTATTATGTTTTTTACATTTCTTCTTTTACCTGAGATAGCATTTCTGATCCAATTTCTTTTATAGCCTCATTAAGTTGTTTCTTTACTTTGGTTGTCATCACTTCAGAAACTTCAGATGTGCAACTTCCAATCTCTTTCTTATTTACATCTATTGGACTTGCTCTGCATGGGTTGGAGGCCAGAGACTGCCTTTTACTTCTTTGTCCTGACAATTTCCTGCGTTCTTCCAGGCAAGCAGGTTGTGGCGTCTCAGTCACTTCCTGTGTTGGCTGTCTTCCCACAGTGTAGGAGAATGGATCAGGCACTGGGGTTTCTCCTATGCTAGGTCCCCAGGGCAGCACTGGTGTGCAGGGCTGGCTTCTCCTGACACATGCAGCTTCTCTGAGGCTCCCCTGATGGTGGTAGGTGAATGGTATCTTGGCTGGCTGGTTCTCCCCACCGTAACTGATTACTAGTCCCTGATGGCTACTGGTGGGCTCATAGGGTGTCTAGGTTAAGTTTCTTTTTCTGGTATTCACAGTTCTGTGCTAATGTCTGTGTTGCATCCCAGAGACATGTTGGGTATGTACCTGATCTTGGCATCTGTGTGCACCTGTGTACTGGGCTGTTATCCTGGGTCTCGAGATTCCCTTCAGTATTACATTGCTGCAGCCACTCCACCCTCTGGGATGCAATGGGTGAATCGCATATCACAAACTCTCTGACTTCAAGTGGGTCTGTCCACCGGGATGGTATGGAGGGACACAGAGCACAGACTCACTGTCTTCCCGGTGTCTTGCTCTCTGGGATGGAATGGAGGGGCACAGAGCATGGGCTCATTGTTCTCCAGTCAGCCTAACCCCCCCCCAGGATGGAGTGGAGTGTCACAGAGTGTAGACTCACTGTCTTCCCACTGGCCTGCCCTCTGGGATGGAATGGAGGGGCACAGAGAGTGGATTCACTGCTCTCCAACCAGCCCACCCTCCAGGATGAAATGGAGGGACACAGAGTGTAGACTCACTGTCTTAATGCAGGTTGCCCTCCAGGATGGAATCTCCACAATTCTTCAATGTCATGGATTTTAGATCTTTCCAACATTGCTATCTGGAACATTTCTCTGGTATAAATTTTCCTTTTTGGGGGAATTTCTATTATGGCACATTTAGGAGACGTATCTGAACAACAACAATTTTTGATTTCTTTTCTTTCCTCTTCTTCCTCTTCCATGCTTCTCTGTCAACTGTCCTAACATTGTTTTTTTTTTGTTTTTTTTTGTTTTTTTTTGTTTTTTTTTTTTTTTGCGGCACTGGGGATGGAACTCACAACCTCGCGCCTGCCAGGGCAGGCGCTTAAGGCACTGAGCCAAACTCCCAGCCCTGGTTTTTTGAGGCAGGGTCGCACTATGTAGCTCAGGCCAGCCTTGCGCTCGCGTTGTAGCCCAAGCCGGCCTCAAACTCACAACGCTCCGCCTACCTCAGCCTCCCGAGTGCTGGGATTAAAGGCGTGCGCCACCACGCCCGGCTTGTCCTAACATTGTTGAAGTGATATATGGACAAATGATTCCAAGATTTCTGAGAGAGTTGTGTGGCCCTGTGACCTTCACTCCATGTGATCCATTTCCATTTCTACAGGAAATTCCTAAATGTGATTTTACAGGACGTTTCACAAAGATTTTGCAATGGAAACTGTAGGAAAATAAATATTTCATTCTTTCAAATATACAGAAGATCATCTACTCTTTGTCCTGAGGAAGAAGTATTTCTTCTTTCCAGGTATTTTCTGCTTGTTTCTTGTTCTTGTTTCTTCTCAGTAACTCTGGTATCTTACTCTATCAATAGCCCCTTCAATGTTGGTGCTCTCTTTGCTTTCATCTTTTTACTCCTCCCCCTCCTTTTGACCTATATTCCTATTCTGGTTTTATTACTGTCAAAGCAAACAAACAAAAATGCTTTTTTCTTGATTTTTTCTGCTATCTTTGAACTCTAATGTTCCATAATTAAACTTTTTAACACGGATTATCATGCCATTTTGTTTTGCTTCCATTTTCTCCATGCAGCTGAAACAGCATGCTAAGTAAACATGACTTCCTAAGTAGGTGCCTATCTACCAAAATTCAAGGTTCTTAAAACTTACATTAGAAAAAACAACTTTGAAGTTATGGTCTCAAGATGCAACCATTTAACTTTTTATGCCAGGATAGTACTCCATAATATATAAATATGATATTTTATTCATTTATTCATTTGTTGATGGCATATATGTTGTTTCTAAGACATAGCTATTATAAATTGTGCTGCTATAGACATGGATATTCGTATATCACTGTGGTATGATTTTTTTAACTCTCAAGAAGATACCTAGAGGGAGAATAGCTGGGTCAAATGGAACCACTAGTTTCAGTTTTTTAAAGAACCTTAAAGTGAAAATATTGATTTTTGTAGTGATTGTACCAATTTACATTCCCAGCAAAAATGCAGAAGAATTCCTTTTCCCCACAGCCATTCCAACATTTGTTACTGGCTGACTTCTTACAAGGGAAGGGGGAAGACAAGAAAATAATGGGGAAAAGAGATTTTAAAGAAAGAGAATGGAAGAGAAAATGGAAATGAAGTTTTTGTAAATGGGTAACTGAAGATTTGAAGAGAAGGTAGGGAAATATGATAAGAATAATTAAGATATATTATGTACAGGAATATGTTCTTTAAGATGAAAGTGATCTTATATACGGGAAACATGTATTAACAAAAACAAAATTAAAATTAAAGCAGAATAATTTTAGCTTTCACTAACCTAACAAATTTTGTATTTCCCCCTTTAATGATTTAAGAAACACACCACAATTGTTTAGCACTATTTATGTCTGTCATCAAGAAAAATCAGATATTTTACATCACATTACTTTTCTTTAAGATATCTTAAAATGCCATTTCCACACATCACTATTTTAGAATTATGGTAAGTTCTAAATGGAACATGATGGCAGACTCTCTATAAATGCTTATGCCACCTGGAGGGCCAACTATTAGGTAGTTTTCACATAGTATCACTAAGTCATCAAACAATAAAATCACCTGTTGTCTTATTGGTGATCAAGGCATATAAGTCATTTTCCATCATTTCTTACCTATAGTTATATAGCAGAAAATAAGTCCAGGAGCATTCCAGAGTTGTACTTTATTCAATTATTTATTTATGCAACAAAATTCCTAACACTGATATATCTTGTTGAACAATAAAACCAATTAAAATTGTCTACATTTAAGTTTTCAATTTTACTTTGAGAAATAGAATCATACATTTATTGTATAAAACATACTGTTCTAGGTCCTGGCTGGGGCCTGCCCAATGACTTCGAGTACCCACTCAACATCTGCACACTTATTCACATGTGCTGAAGGCCTGCACAGTGAAATCTAGCTAGCGGTGCAGCTTTGGCAATGCAGCTCCAGCACCTTGCTCAGAACCTGGCAGGGCCACGGGCCCATCATTACCAAATATCTGGGAACTTTGGAAAGTGGCTCGAGTTCTGGCTGGGCCCTGTCCAGCGACTCTGAGTACCGAGACAATGTTTGCACACTTAGTCACATGCACTCAAGACCTGCACAGCCAAATTTTCCTAGCAGTGCAGCTTCAGCAGTGCAGCTTTCGTACCTCACTGAGAACCTGATAGGGCCCCATCCAGCATCCCTGAGTAGCAGGGGAAACTCCTGTGCTGAATGGCACAAGTTCAAGGCCTGCACAGTGAACTCCAGCTAGCCATGCAACACCAGCACCTCAATTAGAACCTAGGAGAGCCTCACCTAGTAACCCCAATCAGCCAGGGAGCTTTGGTGTGTTGTGTGGTATGAGCTGAAAGCCTGCACAGTGTACACCATCTAGCTGTTCAGCATTGGTAAGCCACTTAGAACCTGTTAGAGTCCCACCCAGCAAACTCAAGCACCTAGGAAGCTTCAGAGTGCCACATGGGTTGTGCTGAAGGTCTGCCCAGCATACTCTCCCCATTTGTGGGGCCTTTGCGTGCAACTAGGGACTTGGGGAATACAGGAAAATGACAAAACAAAGGAGCAAAATGCAATCTCAAACTTCCAGCCCATCCCAGCCAAGACTAGGAGACATGGACATAGAAGAAACTGTAAGACACACACCTGAAACTTCTGAAATGATAGCAACTGAAGTAAAGAAACAACTTCATGAAGCTGTAAAGGAACTCAGATCAGAAACAATCTCCCAGATAAGAGATGAAATGTTTAATGTAATAAAAGAAATGGTGAACACATCTAAAGAATACATAGATAAAAAAATGAGGACCACTGCAAAAAGATGGAAACCTTGAGTGGACAATTTAAGAAACAGAATGCATGAAACAGATTCAAAGAGATATCCAAGATATGAAAAATTCAGTCAAAAGTTGACAAAACCACCTCAATGAATGTGAAGACAGACTTCAAGACCTCGAAGACAAGGTTGCAGTGAGTGAACAGGAAATGAAAGATCTTTTAAAAACAACAAGGGATCAGGAAATAACAATTCAACAGTTGCAAGATGATTCAAAGAAAAACAATATATGATTGATAGGTGTAAATGAAAAAGAAAGCGCCAACACAAATGATATCAAAAAACTATTTACAGAAGTAACAGCTGAAAATTTCCCAAACATGAGAAAAGAAACTGACATACAGATAAGTGAAACACATAGAGCTCCATTAAGTCATAACCAAAATAAATCTCCACACAGACATATAATAATACACATCCCAGAAATTCATCATAAGAACAGTATATGAAAAGCTATTAGAGAAGAGATCACCTTCTCTCTTGAGGAATGCTCATCAGAATCACAGCAAACTTCTCAACACAAACAATGAAGTCAAGAAGAGGGTGGAGTGAAATACTTCAAATTCTAAAGGAAAACGACTTACAACCCAGATTGATGTACCCTGCAAAACAATCCTTCAAAATTGATGGAGAAATAAGATACTTTCACAACAAAGAGCATCTGAAAAATTTCACGACCACCAAACCAACACTGCAAAGAATACTGAAAGATATTCTAGATAGACATAAAAATAACTACGGCTCCAAGAACACCAACAGAAAAAAAAAAAAAAACACTAAGCAGAGCAAAGAATTAAACAGTGGGGAATGGTAAAGAACCAACATCAGAAAGATAAGATGAAAAAAACAAGCCAATAAATATGTTATAACCATTAATGTAAACAGTCTCAATTCACCAATTAAAAGACTTGCAGAATGCATCAAGAAACAATATCCAACCATATACTGTATACAAGAAATCCATCTAACCCAAAAGGAAATTCATAGACTGAAAGTCAAAGGATAGAAAACAATACTTCAAGCAAAAGGAACACAAAAAAAGAAGGGATAGCTATTCTGTTTGCAGACAATGTGAACTTCATACCAAGAAAGATCAAAAGAGATAAAGGTCACTACATACTGGTGAGGGGAAAACTTCAAGACAACCAGATAACAATTCTAAATATATATACAGCAAATATGGGATCACCAAGCTATATAAAAAATAATAATAGAAATGAAAAATAAGCAATAACAATTGGATTTTTGCTGTTTTTTCATTAATTTCTAGTTTTATGGCACTATGATCAGCAAATAAGCAATAACACAATTATAACAGGGAACATCAGCACTCCACTGACACAAAGAGACAGATCAACTAGACAGAAAGTCAGCAAAGAAATTGCAGAACTGTATCAAACTTGTGAACAAATGGACTTAGTAAACATGTACAGAATATTCCACCCAACAAATCAGAATATACATTCTTCTCAGATTCAGATAGGACATTCTCCAAAATAGATTACATACTAGCCCATAAAACATGCTTAAATAAATGCAAAAGAACTGAAATTATCCCACGCATATTATCCAATCATAGTGCCATGAAACTAGAAATTAATGAAAAAAACAGCAAAAACTCAATAAACAAGTGGAAGTTAAATAATATACTCCTGAACAATCAATGTGTCACACAAGAAATTAAAGAAGAAATTAAACAATATCTACAAGCAAACAAAAATACAAATACAACTTACCAGAACCTGTAGGATGCAATGAAAGAAGTGCACAGAGGGAAATTTATTGTGACAAAGTCCCACATCACGAAAACAGAATGAACACAAATAAACAATCTGATTCCACACCTCAAATATCTAGAAAAAGAAGAGCAAGTCAAGCCCAAAGCCAAAAGAGGGGAGGAAACTATAAAGCTCAGAGCAGAAATTAGCACAGTAGAGACTAAGAGAATAATACAAAGAATTAAGGAATCAAAGAGTTGGTTTCTTTGAGATAATAAATAAAATTGATAATCCCCTAGCCAGCCTTACTAAAAAAAGGAAAGAAAAAACTGAAACTCATGCAATAAGGAATGAAAAGGGTGAAATTACTACAGACCCTGTAGAAATACAGATCATCAATACTTACTTCGAGTACCTTTTCTCTCATAGGTCTGGTGTCACAGAAACAATGGACAGATTTGTAGAAACACATAACTTACCAAAGCAAAAATCCTCAATAAAATACTGGCAAATAGAATACAGCAAGTTATCAGAAAGATTGTACACCATGATCAAGTGGGATTCATCCCAGGAATGCAGAGATGGTTCAACATATGCAAATAAAAAATGTAATACGCCATATCAACAGGGCCAAGGACAAGAACCACATGATCATCTCAATAGATGAAGAAAAAGCTTTTGACAAAATCCAACACCCATTCATGACAAAAACCCTACAGAAAATCGGAATACATGGTCTCTACCTCAACTTGATAAAAGCCATATATCATAAACCAACAGCCAAAATCTTACTAAATGGACAAAAACTAAAAACTTTCAACCTAAAATCAGGAACAAGACAACGATATCCATTATCACCACTCTTATTCAATATAGTTCTGGAAATACTAGCCAGAGCAATTAGACAAGAGAAAGGAATAAAGGGAAAAAAGATGGGAAAGGAAGAAATGAAATCGCCTTTATTTGCAGATGATATGATACTCTACATAGAAGACCTCAAAAAATCCATTAGAAGACTTCTAGAAATAATAACCAAATTCAGTAATGTAGCTGGATACAAGGTGAACACTCAAAAATCAATAGCAGCCGGGCGTGGTGGCACACGCCTTTAATCCCAGCACTCGGGAGGCTGAGGTAGGTGGAGCGTTGTGAGTTCGAGGCCGGTTTGGGCTACAACGCGAGCGCAAGGCCAGCCTGAGCTACATAGTGCGACCCTGCCTCAAAAAACCAGGGCTGGGGAGTTTGGCTTAGCGGCTTAAGCGCCTGCCCTGGCAAGCGCAAGGCTGTGAGTTCAATCCCCAGTGCCGCAAA
>RJWM01029851.1:0-24002 GCA_004363535.1 Dasyprocta punctata | reverse complement strand
CGGGAGATTGGCTCAGTGGCTTAAGCGTGAGGTTATGAGTTCGATCCCCGGTGCCGCAAAAAAAAAAAAAAAAAAAAAAAAAAGATATAATTACAGTGATACTTCAGTTGTCAAACTCAGTTCATTCCAAATTCATGTTTCAATATGAAGAAATTCAAGAACTAAACATTTATTTCTCATAAGAAATAACAGAAAGGGCTGGGAGTTTGGTTCAGTGACTTAAGCACCTGTCTGACAGGCGCGAGGTTGTGAGTTCAATCCCCAGTGCCGAAAAAAAAAAAAAAAAAAAACAGAAATAACAGAAAACCAAATAATTGGCTTTGAGGTCCAAAAATTACACTTATAAATTCATTTTCTCAGGACTTCAACAAATTTCACCATTATTTCTTTGTTTAACTCTATTGTGGTTCTCACAGTTTTCCTCTTAACTTTACTGGTGGTGTTACTAGCTTTCTTTGGAGCCACAGTTACAATATTTTATACAAACAAAGCACAAAAAATCACAATGATGAATGTTTTAACACGCTAACACACTGCAACACACGGCATGTGTTTCACTCTCAGCCACTACAGCCATTGTCAAATTGGATGCTTGGTTTGACTATCAAGCAAAGTTAGCAACACCAAGCAGATAGTTTTCAAAATTTGCTACTCAAATAGTGAAAAGTTTAAGCCTGGAGCTGTTCAACAACTGAGGTATCACTATACATCTTGAATGTAATAAAATAACTAGGGAGTTTAGAGAAGACACTAATAAAAAAGGAAGCTGAACTAAACAAAGATGTTAAAATAACATGAATCATCAATTTATCAAAGAATTAAAGTCCAGGAAAAGGTTTCAACAGAAATCTAGGAAATTAAAAATTATACTGAAAGTATGGGCAGCAAAAATGTTTAACGTAAAGGCAGAATATCAGAATTAGAAGACGGGGATGCTTTCAAAGACCAATTATTCAGAGATACTTTAAAAACAAGACAACATGAATAAAGGATCCAAAAACTGGTGGATGACACAGAGAAGTCTAATCTAAGATGAATTGGAATAAGTGAAAAAGCAGATGACTGTACAAATGGCATAAAAAACCTGTTTACAGAAATAACAGAAAACTTTCCAAGGGAAAGAAATGCACAAACACATAAGTGAAGTATATACAATCCCAAATAGTCAGGATCAAAAAAGAACCCCTCCACTCCCATAATAGTCAAAATCCCAGAAGTCCAACACAGGGACAGAATCTTGAAAACTATTAGGGAAAAGCAACAAATCACTTATAAAGTAAAACTCACTAGAATTACAAAGACTTCTCAATACAAACCTTAAAGGCCAAAAGAGCTTAGAAGGAAGTGTTTCAAGCCCTAAAAGATAATACCTTCCATCCCAGACTTACATAGCCTATAAACCTCTCTTTCCAAATTGATGGAGAAATAAGGTCTTTACACAATAAATAACATCTAAAGAAATTTATGACAACCAAAACAGCACTATAAAAAATTCCCAAGGATATTCTACAAAAAGAAAATGAAGCCAACAATGCCAAATAAATCAATAGAATGAATATACCAGGCACGGTGAACAGTTCAGCAGAATGGAGAAAAACAAAGAAGAAATCAGTAACACTAAAATAATGCAATTACAGGAATAAATCAATAACTTTCAGTAGTAACTCTCAATGTGAATGATCTCAATTCTGCGATCAAAACATACATATTGACAGAACAGATCAATACAGAAAACCCAAAGATATGCAGTATACAAGAAATTTAATCCAAATTTGTGGATTAAAAATAAAAAGATGGAAGATAATATTCCATGCAGTGGGAATCCAGAAAAAAAAAACATAAGTAGTTTTCCTAATTTCAAAGTGTTTTTCACTCAAATCTGAATGGAAGAGGCAAAGAAGGTCAGTACATATTGGTTAAGGGACCAATTCAACAGGGAAAGATAACAATTATAAACCTATATGCACCAAATGCCAGCATCCCCAACTTCATAAAATAAATACTACTAAACATTAAAAAAATCAGATAAACACTAACACAATTATAATGAGGGACTTTAATACCCCACTGTCACGAATAAACAGATCAACTAAAGTTAACAAGGTAAGAAGGTAAGAAAAGTTTCATCAAACCTTTGAACAAATGGACTTAATAGATACCTGTACAGCATTCCATCCAACAACAGAATGCCTATTTTTTCAGTAGCACATGCAACTTTATCTAAAATAGACCATAAGCTAGCCCATAAAGCATGCTTAAGTAGATGAAAAATAATTGAAATTATGTCGTGCATATTATCAGATCATAGTGTATTGAAACTAGAAATCAACAGCAAAAGAAATCACAGAAATTATTCAAACATGGAAACTAAGTGATACTCACTGGAATAATCAATGGGTCACAGGAGAAATCAAAGGAAGAATTAGTTCCTAGAATCAAATGATAATGCCAATACATACTAGAATCTAGCAGACATAATGAAGGTAGTTCTAAGAGGGAAATTTATATCTGTGAATGTCCACATTACCAAAAACAGAGGAAGACCAAATAAATAACCTAATCCTATACCTCAAGGTCCTAGAAAAACAAGAAGAATCCAGATCCAAAGCTGGTTCAAGGATGGAAATTATCAAGAACAGAAGAGCAGAAATTGATGAAACTGAGATTAATACAATACAAAGAATCAATGAATCAAAGACCTGGTTCTTTGAAAAAATAAACAAAATAGACAAACCCATAGCCAAACTTACCAAAAAAGGAAAGAAAAGACCAAAATCAATGGAATTGGTAATGAAAAAGACAAAATCACATCAGAGGCTACTGAAATTTAGAAGATTACTAGTAATACTTTGTGAATTTGTACTCTAAGAAACTAGAGAATTCAGAAGAAATAAATAGATTCCTAGATACATATAAACTACTAAAGCTAAACCAAGAAGATATAAAAATCCTGAATAATCCAATATAGGCAATGTAATTGAAGAAGTGATACAAAGCAAAACAAACAAACAAACAAACAAACAAAAAACAACCTAAGAAAAGGCGAGGTCCTGGTGGATTCACTGCCAAATTCTACAAGAACTTTAGGTAATATCTAACACCAGTATTCCTCAAACTATTTCATGAAACTGAAAAGAAAGTCATTTCTGGAAGCTAGCATTACCCCGATTCCAAAACCAGAAAGGGACCCAACTAAAAAAGACAACTACTAACCAATCTCTCTCATGAACACAAAAGCTAAACTCCTCAATAAGTTCCTGGCAACAGAATACATCAAATCATCAAAAAGATCATACACCATGACCAAATAGGATTCACCCCCAGGGATACAGGAATGGTTCAACCTATGCAAATCAATAAATGCAATATACCACAAAAGCAGAACCAAGGACAAAAATCATGTGATCATCTCAGTACATCCAAAAAAGTCTTTGACAAAATCAAACATCCATTCATGATAAAATAGACAATAGGTACAGAAGGACCTTATCTCAATCTCATAAAAACCATTTATTACAAACCAATGGCCAACATCATATTAACTGAGAAGCTGAAAGCTTTCCCCCTAAAATTAGAACATAACAAAAATGTTCATTATCCCTTGTACTATTCAATGGAGTTATCAATATATTAGCCAGAGCAATCAGTCAATAGAAAGAAATAAAAGGCACATGTATAGGAAAGCAAGTAGTCAAATTATCATTATTTGCAGATAACATGGTCCTCTACACAGAAGACCCAAAATATTCCACCAAAATACTGCTAGAATTAATAAAATTCAGTAACATAGCAAGATAAAAAGTCAACATATGAAAATCAATAGCATTTCTGTATACTAATAAATAACTCAATGAGAAAGAACTTAGCAAAGAAATGCCTTTCACAATAACATCAAGAAAAATTAAATACTTAGGAATTAACCTAACTAAGGAAGTAAAAGACCCCTACAATGAAAACTACAATACTCTGAAAAAGGAGATCAAAGAGGACAACAAGAAATGGAAAGACAGTCCCTATTTCTGAATAAGCAGAACCAATACAGTCAAAATAGCCATACTTCTAAAACCAATATATAAATTTGATACAATCCCAATCAAAATACCAATAGCATTCCTCACAGAGCTAGAGAAAACAATCTGAAAATTTATATTGAACTAGATGGGACCTAAAATAGTAAAGGCAATCCTAGGCAAAAAGAGCAAGGCAAGAGGCATCACAATCCCAGACTTCAACTTACGCTGCTAAAGTACACTGATAAAAACAGCCTGGTACTGGCAAACAAACAAAAACAAAACATTAAAATAGGCATGTGAATCAATGGACCAGAATAGAGGATGCAGAAACAACTTCACACACATTCAGTCATTTGATCTTTAACAAAAGGGTTCAAAATTTAAAATGGAGAAAAGATAGCCTCTTTAACAATTGGTGCTAGGAAAACTGGCTACACACATGCAGGAGACTGAATCAAGGTCTATATGTCTCACTGTATATAAACTAAAATAAAAATGGATCAAGGATCTAAATATTTAAAAAGAAATAATCCATTGGAAGATAAACTTGATAAAATGCTTGAAGACACAGGCATAGGCAAGGACTTTCTGAACAGAGCACAACTACATAATAAATAATACCAAGCATCAATAAATGGGATCATATTCAATCAAAAAGCTTCTGCACAGCAAAAGAAACAACCAACAGAGTAAAGTGACAACCACAGAACAGGAAAAAAATTTTGCCAGCTATTCCACAGAGGACTTATATAAGGGCTATATAAATTTAAAAAAATAGATCCCCAAAATAAAAGACCTGATTAAAAAAGCTGGCAACTGAAATGAGCAGACACTTCTCAGAAGAAGAAATACAAACGGCCAATAAATATATGAAAAAATGTTTAACATCCCTGGTCATCAGAAAAATGCAAATCAAAACAACACTAAGATTTCATCTTACTCCAAAAAGAGTAACCATCATCACAAAATCAGATAACAAGAAATGCTGGCAAGGCTTCAGGAAAAAAGGAACCTCCTACATTGTTGATAGGGATGCAAACTAGTATAAACATTATGGAATACAGTTTGGAAATTCCTCAAAAAACTAAAACTAGAAATTCTATTTGACCCAGTTATTCCCCTCCAAGGCACTTTCCAAAACAGTTGAAGTTATCAAATTATGCGATCCTTGCATATAGCAGTACAATTTATAATAGGTAAGTCTTGAATGTAACCTCTATGCCCATTTTCAAATTACATTTTTTTTGTTCTATTCACAAACTCTTCCAAAGAGCAAGTGCAATTATACAAATGAGGTTCAAGCTATCAATTTTCCTTTTCTATGGATTTTGGTGTCAGTCTAAGCATTCTTTTGCCCCTCGTTCTTACATGTTTTTTTCTACATGCTTTTTTCTATACCTTTTATGGCTTTACAGTTCACATTTAAGACTGTGATCAGTTTTGACTTGATTTTTGTATGATACACAAGGTTCTGTCAGGCTTATTTGTGTGTATATGGAGATCTGTGTGCTGTGTGGGTCTACTTCTGGGTCTCTTTCTGTTCTTTTGATCTGTGCGTCCATCCATCTGCATGGGCCACACTGTCTTTACTACTGCAACTATAAGTAGACTGATTCCTTCCACTTTATTCTTATTTTTCAGCATTGTACCAGATATTCTAGGTCCTCTGTCTTTTATATAAATTTTGGAATGAGCTTGTCTATGTCTGAAAAATACCCCTGTGAGTCTACCTTTTTTATGTTGTATGATTTACATCTAGATGTCTCCCCAAAACCCCATACACTCATAGATAGGGCTTTGAGAGGTGACTGGACCACGGGGCATGTACTCAGTAGTGAATTAGGCCACAGATGAGTTCATAGCTAAATGTGATTTGGGAGGTGAAACCTGACTGGGGGAAGTGGGTCACTATGGGAGTGGCCTGGAAGGCTCTGTCTCCCTCTCCTCTTGATCGCTCTCTCTGCTTCCTGCCGCCATGCCAAGGGCAATATTCTTTCCCCATGCTCCTCTGCTGTGCTGCCCTGCCCTAGAGTCAGTCAACTATGGACTGAAACCTCTACAAACCGTGAGCCAAAATAAACCTCTCCTCACTTAAGTTGTAGGTGTTGAGTACCACATCTAAGTGATGAGAAAGTAACTAAGACGTATTTAAGAGTTGTCCATATGGAGAAATCAGGTTTATCTGCCTGTATCTGCCAAGTGTGACCCAACATGGGAAAGCATGTAGGGTGACAAGGGCTAAGGGTCTTCCTGGTAACTGTAAACATGCAGGTTCCTGTAGCCCATCTTTTCCTTTTTATATTCCCTCCCCTTCCCCTGGGCACTTTTCTAGGAAGTCTCAGTTGAGCCTTACATGGCCAGCAGATGAGGCATCTGATTAAATGGCCTAGCAACTCCATATGGTCCCCCAGGAGGTACTTTGTGGAACCCTCTGACCTCAGGCTGGGGAATCTCAGAGGCCTCTGTTACACATGAAACACAGGGACACTGGGACATTAGGACATTAAAAGGGAAAAGCCATCCACTCTAGACAGTGGACAAAATGATAGACCTTTACCTGTGGGCAGGAGCACAGAAAACACTGCTGAGTATGTGACAAGAAAAGTGGCTTTTGACCCATGTGACCATAGCGGAAGAGGATGAGCAGAAAGGACCACAGGTAGCATCCAGGCCACATTCACACAGAGTGGAGGAGGCACCTAACCCAGCGGGCCAGGATCACCAGGGCACCCCAAGTCTCACAGAACCGCTGACTTCTGGATTTTCACTTGTGAACAAAGGCTTCTCTTTTTAAACTCTATTTCTTTTTTTAGTGACACTGGAAGAAAATCCCTGAACACCTGGCATAGTGTCAGTGTTGTGTTGCTCGTTCTTCACAAGCAGCTCTATAAGGTGAAGCCCTGCGGGTTCACGTTCTGACTTTAGGGTACGGTTACTCCCGCACCATGCATTTCAAGCTCCCCCTGTGCTGTCCCTGAAGACGGAGCTGGGAAGGTGAGCACCCTGCATTTCTGTGGGCACAGAACTACAGATGGAGCACAGCCACTCAGAAAATGCAAATTCCAAAAAGCCTCAAACTCTCACATTGTGAGCCCAGACAGATGCCACAAGTGGAAATTTCCACACTGTGAAGCTTTGTTTCTTGCACAAAATCATCACAAATACTGCAGAAAATTCCCTTTCACCTTTGCATGTAAGGTACATATGAAATATAAATGACTATGTGATTAGACTTGGATCCTGCCCCTAAGATGTCTCATATACATATAAATATTCCACAGCCTGAAAAAATCTGAAATCTGTAACTTCTCTGGCCCCAAACATTTTGAATGCAATATACTTCTGTATTTATTTTAACATTAACTGTTATCAGTGCCATGAAACCTTTTATCCTAATAGAAGACTAAGACATTTGGTTAAAGTTCAAGGTATTTCACTGGCACCAGAGTCCTACTGTTTCTTCCATGTTCTTAGATGAAAATACATGAGAATAATAGCAGTGCACATGGTGGTACACACCTATAGTGCCAGCGCTTGGGAAACCAAGGCAGGAGGATCATTTCAAGTTCGAGACCAGCCTGGGCTACAAAGTGAGTTCAAGGCCAGCCTGAACTTCATAGCGAGACCTTGTCTCAAAAAGACAATAATAATAATAATAATAGTCACATTTTTTCAGATGATGACATATCTGATCCTCCCTCTCTAAATCTAGTCTATAAAAGCATAACAAGGATGGCATCCAGTCCAGTAGCCAGCCCTTAAGCAGTGTGGCTGTGAGAGCCACAATGAGGACCCAAGAGGAGTGCCCCAAATGCCCATGAGTGCAGAAGTGGAAAAATGAAAGGTGTTGATGCCGACGGTGGTCTGTTATTTAACCTTTACGGAATGAAACTGTAATATACACCACAACATGGGAAAACCTAGCAAACACTGTGCTAAGTACAATAAGCCAGACACAAATGGAAAAACAGTATGAATCCACTTAGCTGAGTTCCTAGCACAGTTCCTAGCACTTAGCTGAGTTCCTCACAGAAACAGTAAGCAGAATCGAGGTGACCCAGGCTTGAGGGAAGAAGGGATGAGGAGCTATTGTGCAATGGGCCCAGAATTTCAATTTGAAGTGGTGAACAAGTTCTCAAGTTCAATAGTAATATTGATAATTGTATGATATCATGAATTCACTTAATACTCCAAACTGTACACCTGAAAATGGTAAAAAATTGTCAGTTTTGTGTTATGTATAATTTGCTATAATAGAAAATGAGTACAGGTGCCTGGCCCCACTGGGAGATTCTAGTTCCCATGGTTAGGAGCAGTGATCAGGTGTCTAGATATTGTGCAAATAGCCCTGGCAGTTCTGGGGCATGGGCAAGTTTGGGACCCATTGATCTGGTTCAGCCCCTGAAGTTCACAGAAGAGGAAAACACAGAAAGAAGAGGGCTGGACAAGGTCAAATAACTAGAAGTGGCAGAGTCAGGAATCGATTCCACATCTAATTCCAACACATGTCCCATGTCCCCTTTTCATTTTATTCTTCAAACAACAGAGAATCTCTTTTTTTTTATTTTTATTATTTTTTTTTGCAGGGGTAGGGGGTGCTAGAGATTGAACCCAGGGCCTTTGCACTGAGCTATATCTCCATTAAGTTACTGAATTGCCCAGGCTGAGTTTTTACTTGGAATCCTCCTGCCTCAGTCTTCCAGAGAGCTGGGATCAAAGGCTTCTATATGCAGGGCTCAATGCTGCTTTGGGGTAGTTGACAGAATTCTGAGGCAGCCCCAAGATTTCCACCCCATGTGCATCCCCCAGTGTGACCCCTCCTGCCTGAGCACCAGGAGACCTATGAATGGGATGGGTTCACATCTGTGATCCAGGTGTGTCACCTAGCAAAAAATGAGACTGTGCACTGCCATTGAGGCCTCAGTCATGTGACTATCAGGTATTAAGAGATGATCATCCTGAGTGGCTAGCAGGTGAGCCCACAAAACAAGTCTGAGAGGCGCTGTCCTGCCAGGGTGGAAGAAGGAAGGTATTCCACTGCTGTGAGAAACTGCTGAGAACCACTGAGCTTCCAAAGAGGACCCTGAGCCCCCAGCCCTGGCTAGCACCTGATGGCAGCTGCAAGAAGGGCTGAGCTCACCCAGAATCTCAAGCCATCCAAGCATGAGATACTAAACAGGCACTGCCCTGGGGCTTGAGGTCTGCCCTCCCTCGCCGGGTGCCAGTAGAAAGTTACTCCCCTGGGCAGCAGCAGAGGGCAGCTCAGGAAGCAGGCTGCCCACAGGAAAGGACAACTGTCTTCTGTTGGGCCACCAGGCATCTTGCATAGGAGGTAACAGAAGGCACCACCCCTCAGCCACGGCACAGGACAGACTGAACTCGGCCTCCTTCAGAAAAGTGAAAAGGATGTGCCTGAAGCCAGCAGCAAGCCCTGGAAGCTGAATCTCAAACTTAAAAGCAACAGCAAACCCCCCATTTAAACTGCCTTGCCCTCAAATCTTACAGAATGTAAAAAACAACACCCTGAGAAAATGGGTTGAGACAGTTTTGACAGGGAATGCTGGTCTCATTTTCAAGTTACCTTACCAGTGTTCACAACAAAGGCAGATTTTTGTGATTTCAATGTTAAACGAGGTCCTTTTAAATGAGTAAGGTCATTTTTATGTAAGTGCCAGAATGGTCTGGTTTCTACTATGGGCAAGCAATCTATGAATTATAACATTTTATACATCTTTCTGTTGTTTTTCATCTTGTTTTCTTCTTGCCTTTAATAGAAGCAACCCCATTCCCATTTCTGGAGCTGGGTAGATAAGTGAGATGGATTTGGGTTAACATCCATGTGCAGGAATTCTAGCTAGAACCTGAGGCCTCCACCCAGAAGCAGATCAGAGATCCTCCTGAGCTCCAAATCCCGGTGACCATGGAGCCCTCTACAGGTGCCTAAGAGCCAGGTTAGAATGCCAGCACAAAGACAGTCAGGAGGAAACTTAAAAATGCTAAGTCAGGGGCTCCCAAAATATGCATTAGTAAGGAACAACCACATGTTACTGTGTCACCTCACACTGCTGCTCTGCCTCCTACTTCTCAGAGGCTGTTGCTCCCTGGAGAGGAGGCCAGCAAGGCCATGGGCCACCTGGAGGGAGCCCATGCAGGCTTCACTCTCTCCCTTGAATGCTGGGGTCTTCTCAGGACAGGAGAAGGTAACATCTGAGTCTGGGCCGCCCTTTGCCTCTCTGCGATCCTCAGATTCCTCTAAACACATCAGTTTCCCCGTCTGCTAACTCAGAACAATACCACCAGCTCCTGAAGGTGCACGGTGCCTGTTCAGTGTGGCAACTGGACAGACCTCTGGCCTGAGAGCAAGCCCTTCCTTAGCTGGGAGATAAGATCTGGGGCAGACTCAGTGTGGGCTGAGCAGACATAATAACTACCAAGGAGTTCGGCGATGTCTAAGGGGAGAAAACAGAGGCCAGGAAAAACCCACTGTTTTGTTTGGATGACAGACAAGGCACGGCTGTGACACCAAGAGAAGTTGGTTAAAAGCAAACAACCAACATGGCACTTGGCTAAATAGGCCTTCCCATGTTAAAAGGTTTAAGCAATAGGGCAATTTACTGTCAACATGAGTGTGATTATTCCTGTAGAAGATGTTTTAATCCCTGTTCCTATATCCAGTGAGTGGTTGGCTCCCTCCAAAATAACCTAGAGTAATATTCTGAGAGGTTGATGTCCTCTAGGTCATTCTCAAAGCAGCACTGAGAAAAGCCCCCTTACTCCTGACCTGGAACTGCACAAACTCCAGCGTAGAATCGATCCTGATCCCCTCCTGCCATTGCTCTTCATGGGCTCTCACTTTGGGCAGTAACTGTTCTGCAGAAATGAGCCCAGTTCCCATCAGCTCTGCATGCATGGTACTGTTTAGTTCTCTCCAGAAAGACTGACCCTCTTTCTTTCCCTTTCATAAGATATCCAGCATATTTACTCCAGCAAATGTAAAAGTTAAAACTTCAGGAAATGCAGCCCAGAGGATCACAACCCATAGAACAATAGGCCCAGAACAGACAGATCGAAGCCAAGAGAAGATTATGGAAAATAAACCTCATTTGACAAATGAAAAAGTGTTTCTTTCTTTCATCAAACTGTTGTAGACAATTGATAGTTCATACTTTGTATGAAGAAAGAGGATGGAATTTGACCTATAAAAGTTGAATACACCTTACACATTTATAACCCACTAGTTACAAACATATATTCCCATAACAAACACACTATTGTTCATGAAAGAACCCCAAATTAAAGGGTGATTTTCAGTCCAAGTAAATGCAGCAAAGCTGCCAAAGCAGTTGTTTGCCTCCCAATGATCTCATTTGTTTTCACCAAATAATATTGAGGTTTTTTTCAAATTAGATTAATCTTTTGCCCAGTTATTAAGCTATTTGGATAAAGATATAACCGTTATTAGTATAAAAATAAACTCAAAAGTACACTGAAATACTCTCTGGAGAGGAATTACTTATCCTTTATTTATTTTTTTGTCTTACAGAATATTCTGACTTCAAGTGAAGAGCGCATGGTTAGCCATATGCTCCTACGGGTACTTGGCACGTGGATTGGTAAATATTGTTCAATTAATGAAGAAATGGAACATATAAGAATCTGATTAAAGTAAACATGAACACACACAAGATCTTCCAAAGAGCATTTCTGGAAGTAAGAGTTGTCATATTTCTGTCCTCCGGCTGACCTATTCTCCCAACTCCTCTTCAATATCAGTATCTTTTCCAGGGGAAAATTAGTAGAAGTTAGGATAGAATTGAGTTACTTTAGTGTCATTTCCCATTATCTGTCCCCAAGCAAGCAACAAGCAAACAGATATCATGAACAGTTTACATTCAGCAGCTCTGGAAGAACCCAAGGAAGTGGCACTGTCACAAATCCCTGAGGTGCTCAGGGTGGCCGGCGATATCTCAGAATCTGGGGGTACCTTATCTTCCCTGGAGCCTCCCCACACAGTACTCTGCAGATGCGACAGCACCTACTCACTCACAGAGATATGTCACAGCTTCCAAAAGCCACCCCAGGCCCATGCCCCATCCTGGCCAGCAGTTATCCTCAACTTCCTCCCTGTATGTCACCCAGATGGTATCTCTCTGTCTCCTAACAGAACAAGCTCTTCAAGGACAAGGACATCTAGTGTTTGACTTCAGGAAAAAATGACACCTTGGTAACTCAATAATTTAACTTCTCTAGGCCTCCAGGGTCCTCGTATATAAAATAAGGAAAAAATTACCTCTGCTGTGAGGACTAAGTGTAAACCAACCAACCCATTATGCAGCAGTGGGAAAAAAAAAACAAGTGCTTTTCACACTTCAATGAAGATAACAGGTGTGGTGGTGCACACCAACTCTAATCCCAGCTATTCGGGAAGCTGAGGCAGAAAGATCAAAAGACCCAGGTTGGACAACTTAACAATTTAGGAAGTCCCAGTCTCAAAACAAAACAAAACAAAACAAAACATAAAAGGTTGGAGGAGTAGCTCAATGGCAGAGCACTTGCCTAGCACAGGCGAAGCCCTGGTTCAATGACCAGTACCACCCAAGCACGCGCACACACACACACACACACACACACATACACACAGATAACAGACTGATCAAAGACCTTAAAATACACCAAGTCACACCTTCCTGCCTGCAGGCTTCACCACACTACACAGGAAGTCAGATGGGCCTGGCCTTTATGGCCCTTGGCAGAGGTCCTGGGAGACCCAAGCAGGTGACACTTCTCACACCAGCAGGTGACCCAACAGCTGGAAGATCATGCTTCCTGCAGCAACAGAGTCTTTACTGAGGAGCTGTACCCACCTGAACAACAGCCTGATCTCAGGGGATGAAGGACAGAAAGGCCCATCCAATGGGCAGGGTCACAGGGACTGATACGCGGCACACAGCAACCTCTGTGGTTATCCTCAAGAACACAGTTACCCATGCCTTACTTACAGAAGCACTCTAAATGGAGGCAGCACACAGAATAAAACAGAAACATGGATACAGAATCCTATAGAGAACTTTAGGTGGCCCCAGTGTAAGAGACAGTTGTGGGGAACAGGGTGGTAACACGCCTTCCCTCTCAGTGCTTTCCTGGGTGTGGTGTGGAAACAGGAAAGAGGATTCATCTCTGAGGCCTCTGAAGGCATTGGACACAGGTTGTACTGGTGATGAGGCTGACGATAATGGTATTTCTCAAGAATAATCTTTCTGAGAACAAGCAGCAAGCAAAGCATCCCCCCTTTCCTCATCCAGTCTCTATTCTAAGTTTAGCTAAACCTGTGACCGAATCTTTGCAGTACCGGGCCCAGCCCTGTGCAGACAGAATCAATCACGTCCTAACTTACTGACGGCCATTAGCGCTTTCTACAACTCATCAGAAAACAAAAGCACTGACCACCCTCAGCAAGGCTCTTGTGGGAGCTTGATAGCATTTCTTACCCAGGAAAAGGAGGAAAACATTCATAACACAGGGGACACAGAAGCGGACAGCACGGGTCCAAGTGTGACAGTCTACAATGAGGTCACCACATGCTGGACCGGGAACTCAGGCTGCATGGTGGAGGGTCTTTAGGGCTACCCAGCCCCTGGATGTACGCTTTGCTACAAGTCTCACCACCGTCCCTTCTCAGCTCTCTCATCTTCAGGAAGAAAGTCTGAAAGCTCTCAAGGGAAGACAGGGAAAGAGCCTTGTTTTGCAGGAGCCCATTCACTAATGTCTCCCACACTTTAACCAGTGGTGCACAGCCCTCCAACCACGCTGGGGTTCCCGGGTCTCTGTCCTCCAGAGACACAGATGTGGGCACAGAGGAAATGCAGGCTGGCTCCCTGGGACTGGACAAAAAGCTAAGATCCAAGTATCCACCAGCAGGGAGCTACTAAATGAATCAGAAAAGACAAAGCTAAGAAAGTCCCAACAAATGATGGGAGGGGGCGGCCAGCTCTTGGGATCAAGGCCTCCAGTCCCACTTAGTCTCAGGATTGAGAAAGACCTGATAAGCCTCCAGCAGCAGGTCAGCACCGGGGATAGGTTTCCTTGGTCGTAATCAGCTACTTAGCTTTATTTTGTATGTCATTAACTAATGATGTGAAACTTTCAAATAGGGAGAGAGCAAAGGGTCAGAGAAAAACCACAGCCTCCCAGAAACCAAGACTGAAGAGAGTCCTCACCCCCAAAAGACACTGACTGGGACAGATCCCTCTGACCAGCCTCTCAAGGATGGGGTTCTCATTCCTCATCAGGAAAGCTGGCCTTGCTCTTCCTCTCTTCTCTTTTTCTCAGAACAGGATATCTCTAGCCTCCGACTGAGTGGGAGTCTCGAGGAGTTTGGAAAATGTGGAGTCAGAGAACCAGGCCACCTAGGTCTGTCCCTTCCTCTGTCAATTTCAGGCTTTGTGACCCTCAGCAAGTTGCTAACCTTCTCAGTGCATTAAACAGAGCTTTTTGATAGTCCCCCCCCCCATACTACAGTACGAGCATGAAGAGACTGGACCTCAGTAAGCACCCCTTGGCAATGCCGACCACAGTGGCTACCATTTTTATTAAATGGATAACTGTCTCAGTGATTGTACCTATCAATGGGAAACACCCAGGAACCCACATTTCACAGCTGGTTCTATAGCCAGTTTTGAGAAAAACACTGCTTACATGATGACTCCCTTGGGTAAAGGAAAATCAGACAACAAGACATGACCCTCGAGGGTTGGGCAAAGCAACCAGGGTAGAGAAAGGATGTTTCGCAGTTGCTCCAAAGACTAGCAGATGAGCTTAGATTTAATTTGGAAAAGAAGGAAATATTTAATGGGAAAAAAAATGGTAACATTTGGATTTAAAGATTCCCTTAGCAGAGGAAGGCAGGGTGAGTGGGAGCCTGGGGAAACCCAAGTGCTGAAGCGCGTTGATAAAAACGCTCTTGTGCGTTGTGCGTGGGTACAGCTCTGTATGAGATCCATGAGATCTGTGTCCAGATATTCTGTGGGTCATTTAATGACTCACCCTCCCCAAATAAACCAAATACAAAGGGGGTCCCCCTAGCTTCCTCCCTTCCCACTGGCTCCCCCAACACAAACACGCCCATACACACGCACACACACACAGGCGGGCGCTCTCCAGTCAGGAGCAGACTGAAAAGAAAAGTGAACACAGTGGGAGGCCAAGGCCACAGCCAGGACGGGACCCACCTTTGCAGCGCTCGCAGCAGGCACCCCTCTGCTTGACGGCCAGGGCACAGTCCCGCGGCAGCACTGGGCACTTCTCCCGCTGGCACGTCACTTCCTTGTTCTAGGCAAAAAGAGACAGGAGACATGGGGAATCCGCGTCAGAATGTCTAGAACCCTGACCAACGCTGAGTCCTCCGCTTTCTACCTTGCCTTCATCTTGGCTGGGAAACGTGATGGTCGTAAATAGAAGCTCCCCCTCCCTAGAATAGAAATATCTATCCAGGAACACAGAACTTGGGGAGAACAGGGGATCTTTAGAGATAAGAGCAGATAAAATATCCCTTCTTTAAATGCCAACTCTGCCCAGATAACCCAATACCAAGGGACATGCTTTCTCCAGCTCCATTCTATGGTTTCTTTTTAGTGCACACCCCAGAAAGACAATATTTGTGTCAATCGTATTTTGCCCATTGGGCTACCTGGCCAGGGCTGCATCATGAAAACAAAAATGTTTTCTCAAGGCTGGCTACAATCCTTAACAGTGAGTGTATTAAAATGCAGCAATCTAAAGTTGAATATTGAACTGGCTCCATGAGAAGAAAAAAAACATTCCATGTGCCAAGCAGAGACACTGTCACCAGTGTTTTATAGCCCTGGGACAGCTGCATTGCATTAGCGCTTATGCTAATGAGAGCGCAGTGAGCATTTGTATCTTTGGTTTTGTTCCTAAGGGTCAGCTGCTAAGTGTCCTAGAGAAATAAGATCCAAATGTGATGTGTGTACCTGATGCATGTGATCCAAAGACTGACACGGAATGTCACCAAGAATGGTGCTAGCTAGCTCAGGGCTTACTGTGTGCCAGGTTCTAAGGCTTCCATTCTTACTCAGATTCTGTGAGGTAAATACTATCATTCTTTTTTGTTTGTTTGCTTTTGAGACAAGGTCTCACTATGTAGTTCAGGCTGGCCTTGAACTCACTATGTAGCCCAGGCTGCCCTTGAATTTTAGGCAAACCTCTTTCCTGTCTCAGCCTTCCAAGTGCTCACGTTACAGGCATGTGCCACTGCACCTGGCAGGTAAATACTAACACCATCCCCATTTTTACAAATAAGAAAACCACAGTTCAGAGCAAGCAGTTAACCCGTCCAATCTGATACAACTGTGCAGTGGCAGAGGCGGAATTTAGACTGGGATCATAAATGCACATGCAGCCTCACTCCAGTGGGGTCAGGCAGTGTTACTGCTACCCTTGGCTGTTGTGGGGGCAGTGGGAGGGGGCACCTGGCCAGCTCTGCCACCTTGGGATGGCCTAGACCACTGATGGTGAACCTATGGTATGCAGACTGTTTTTCTTTTAATAGAAAAGACGTTAATGTAGAGTTATTCTTTCTAAATTAAAATCTCAGTATTCAGATTTAATTGCAGTGTTGGCACTTGGCAATAAACAAGTGAGTTTTGGGTTGCAGTTTGGGTACTCATCTTTAAACAGTTTGCCATCACTGCCCTAGACCCCTCTTTGATATAGGGATCCTACCTTGGTCCTGACAGTGACCCTGAGAAGATTCTCGTGTCTCCTGCACACTTAAATGTTGTGAGCAAGGAATACCTCACCATCTGTGGTCCAGAACCATGGAGATGTGTGCGTGTGGACAGGGTAAATGTGTGCATGTGAGTGGGGTGAGGGTGTGCATGTGCATGCAGTGAGGGCATGTGTGTGCATGGGAATGAAGCACGCACGCGTGCACACGCACGCGTGTATGTGTGTGTGTGCGTGTGTGTGTGTGTCTTGGAGGCTGGAGCCTAAGCCCAACCCTATACAAAGCCCAGGCTGAGGCTGTGGGAGGATAACGCTCATCGTCCTCTGTGTTCCTCTCCAACAGCCTCCCATGGCCTGATGCTACATTAACCCTGATACCACTCCAGGCCATGATCATGACCTCGGGTACCCTAGCACCCCTCCACCCCCAGCTCACAGGTCCCAGCTCCCACTGCGACTCTCAGGGTCGTGGAGAGGGCTGGGCTTGCACTGCTGCCTCTGCCTCAGGCCTCTCTCTCCCATGCCTGCAAGGCTGTGCTAGGCTACCTGAGAGCCACAGCATCACAGGACCTGCCCAGGCACCCAGGGAGAGTAGTCAGTGCTGCCACCCAAAACCCACCTGCCTGGACCCCATCAGGGCAGTTGTTGCTGACTTTGTTGTTTCAGTCAGCAGTTATGGGTTGGGTTAGGGAAGGGCAGGTGGGGTGGCCTGAGTATTCCCGTTTCCCCTTTCCCTTGTTTGTCTGGGGTCTGTTCTGTGGTTGCCGCCCTCATGGGCTGACCTGTTTACTCTGGAATATGTGAGCTGGGAGCCCTCAGCCTCGCTGTGCTGGAGAACACTCCCATCTGCCCTCACAGAGGCTGGGGCTGCTCCAACCCGGGAACCTGGGTCTGGTTACTCTGAGGAGGCGTCACCACTGTGTCTCAGGACCAGGGATTTCCCTTGCGTGCCAGGGCCCACAACCAGTGTGGTGGGGGAAGCATCCTTGTCCCCAGGAGCTGCCTGCTGTGCCTCTGTGAGCAGCAGCTGCACCCGGATTCCGCCTCCATGGCTCCCTCCTCACTGCCCCCATCCCCAGCATGAGGGTGGTTTCCAGGCTAACTCAAGTCACAGCCCGTACATTTATTCTTACAACTTCCCTTGCATTCCAAACATAATATAGTATGGTCACAATTCAAATTAAAGCAATACATTAAAATTAAATATTGGAAATACCATCCACCTTACTTGCACCAAGTCATCAACCATGACCACTGGGAATGTGTGCTGCTGGCCATTATTAACCATGACTGTGCTTTGCCACCTGTCCCTTGGCCAGCCACATCCTGACGCCCATTTCCTACCCCAGGATGATGGAGACGTGAAGGTCTGTGGCTTTCCACAGCCACCAACCTGCACAGGGCCACCGTAAATGCATCTTCTCCCCCAGGGGACACAGACACTTCCCCTACCACAGAGACCCTCAGTCCTGGCCACACATGGGACGTCCTTGGTCCTGAGACACTGATGATGCCTCCTTAGAGGGACAGTGCCAGGGCCCCAGGAGGTCAGAGCTCCTGGGCAGTCAGGGGGTGTGAAGACCCAATTGGGAAGTCATAAATAGGAAGGCAGAGAGTCTCTGAAGTACAGGAACTGGTTGCTAAATCAGAAATGTGGGAGCGAGTCAGAACCCAAAACAAGATCCCAAGATTCATAATAAATGCCTTGGGATTACAGGCCAACACAAAAGCTGCTCTAAACAATCAGTCTATAGATTCACATCTGGAATTTCTTTGCGCACATACATACACACACACACACACACACACACACACGCAGAGCCCTTGGCTGTGGGTTTAGTGGAGTTTTCTCCCTTCTGATCACACTTGGAGTTTTCATATAGTCTATCAAGGGTCATGCTGGTGTGTAACTGCCACACCTTATCACTCCCCTGGTATCTGATGGGCAGATAATTGAAGGTCTGCTCCGAATCTCAGGCCCTCAAAGAAAAATAAGCAAAAATGAAAGTTCTTGAGAGTCTCTGTGGGTAGCTGATTCCCCATCTCCTTAACTGAAAGCAGTAGCTTTAGGGCAAATTCAAGCACAGGTTAAGACTGTGTGCACTGCCTCTCCCCATAATGCCCAGAGATGAACACACTTATCCTGAGCCAGGGGCCCTGGTGGGCAGCACAACAAGCAGGCACTGTCTTCAGGGACCTGTCACCCCCAGACACCTCGTCCTCCAGCAGCGTCTGCCATCGCTGTGACTCCAAACTCGCCACTGGCAGTCTGCAGACACCTGCTATGCTCTGGTAACAGGAAAGGGGCTTCCACCTGGGTATGGCAGCAGAGAGGTGCTCTGAAAGCCTCTCTGAAAGCCAGACCGGCATTCTCTACCAGTGGTCCCCAGTTCTCACTGGTATTGGAAGTTCTCCAGTTCTAACTAAGCAAACAGAAGCGATGGCAAAAGCGGACTCAAGGAAAAGAGAGCACTGAAAATCTAGTCCAGCCAGCCTGTAGGACAGCATGCCTCCCCGCACCTCTCAGCCTCACCTCTGCCCTATGACTCTCCAAGGTCAGCCCGCAAGATCAGCCTGCTTGCAAAGGTGTCCATCTGCACCATGCCTCCCTTCCAAGGGAGGGACCTGTGCCCTCCAAAGCTGACCACATACATCAGGACCACATGCAGCCTCGGGGACACCCTCAGGGAAGTACCAACATGCAAGAGTAAAAGGGGCACAGGGAGGAATAAAAAGAAAGAAATCGACATGCCCGGCAAAAAGGTCCATCAGGATGCAAGCCAAACCACAGCCCCAGCCACAGATGGCCAAGTTCAAACAGGATTTTGCACTGCCATGAGCTGTGCCCTAGACCGTCACCAGGTGGCAGCACAGAGCGCACTGGGAGCAAGAATGACGACTAAGCCTGGCACAGCCCAGGAGCACTTTCCAGTCTGTCCAGGATGCCAGGACCTCGCTCCCATGAGGGCAAGGCATGGGGACAGAAGGCAGCAAAGCACCGCCGTCCAATGTCCCTGTGTGCCTTCCTCCACCAGGGAAATAAAAAACAGTTTGAGAGGCTTTTGTTAACATTCCCTGCCAGTGTCTTAAAATAATTTTTCAAAGGTTCTTCCAGAAGTGATGCTATTGTACACTAAGGAAGTCTACTATGGAAGGACACAACCCATTCATGTTAGTAAATAATAATAAAAATCTAGAGACAAATACACACCAGCTACCTGATGAGAGAGGGTGGGATATGTCCCTGACAGAGGTTGTGTTCTCAGATGGTGACATGGTGTCAGGAGTCCCTTGAAATAAGAATAAAGGTGAAAATGCCCAGTGCTCCACCTGCTGACCTTCCATCTGGTCAACTCTTCTAGCAAGGAGGCCAGCTCATCCGTCCCTACCACTGGAAGATGGCTTCACTGTCCTTCCATTCCTGTAACCCCTCTAAAAAGCCTACCCTGCAGGTAAACACCTGTCACTTGGCAAAAAGCACTCAATGTGTCACCGAAGCCAGGGGCCAGCCAGATAGCATCAGCAAAGGGGACACACACCCCTCTATCATTTCACAACTGTATTCTTATTTGGGAAGGATCCTGATAGATTTTCATGCCTTCAGAAACTCCCACCCTAATGTGACTAGGTTTATTTTCTTCTTAGCCCCCACACTGTGGAAGGAGAGAGAGGCAGGCCATGAGTCCCCAAGATCTCAGGGAAACAAGACACCAACACTAGCAGTGCAGGAAAATCCTGTAACTTCTGCCACCCACGGAGAATGTGAAAGAGAATGTCACCTTGAGCTAAATGCCATCAAGGTTGGTGAGCACACAAAGGATGCTCCGACCCTTTGTCACACTCTCAGTAACACAGAATGTCCCCAAAGCACAAACACACACAATAGTGTTTATGTGAAGAAGTTTCCAGATAACTCAGAAAGGAGCTTGTTTTGAGGAAAATGGATGTCAGTGTCATTTCCTAAGGAGGGGAGGCCAGGGGAACCTGATCCAGTGTCAGCCTGTGGTTCCTCACTGCAATTTCTAGTTTCCCCATGCATGAAGTTAAGCTGGTGAACTTCTCCTAGAAGTTCCCCACTGTAACCCAATTCCAGCCCCAAAGAGCCAAGGGCAACACTATGGTAAAACACAGGTCTGCATTTCTCCCAGGCAATATGACACCACTTCTCCCAAACAGAAGTGTAATACTTGGTGTTTACACAGAAGCTTTCTTCTAAAGAGCTCTGCAGATGTTGCTTCATTAATCCTTATGGTTTCCTAAGATCTGCAGACAGAGGAATGGTGCACAGCGAACGTAAGTGTCTCAGGTCCCTCAAAGAAACAGCGGGCAGTGGAGTGGGGACAGGACGGAACCTAGGCCTAGGCTAAGGGACCAGTCAGAAGGAGAGTGGCTATAGCTCAGCATTAACATGTGTAAGTGGATCACATTAAAATTCTGGGAGCTCCTACACAACTGTTGAGATTTTAGGAAGAGATCAGTATGGAGTTGAGCTGGTTTGGAAATTTTTTGGAGAGATGGGCTACCTGGTCAGACAGATGAGGTCACAGTCATGTTGCACACCCTGGAGGAAGGGGTGGGCTGGGCCTTGGGCAAACAGATCTGGCTTCAAGCCCTGAAGGTTCCTGAATGCAGGGATGTGGGCAAAACCTCAAGGAAGAACCAAACACAGTGGTGCACACCTGTCATCCCAGCCACTTGGGGGGCAGAGGCAGGAGGATTGCAAGTACCATGCTGGCTACGGAAACTTACTCAGACTGTTTCAAAATGAAGTCTAGAAATGGGCAGGAGGCTGGGGACCCATCTCAGTGGGGGAACATCCCAGGGTTCAATCCCTGGTACCATCAAAAATAGATGAAGAAAGAAGTGTGTTTGGGCAGCACTCAAAGACCCAAGGGAGCAGGCTCTGCTGCCTACCAGGGGTTCTGATCACTGGAAATGATGAAGTGGTTTCCTTCTGGAACCCTAGGTCAGGGGATCTTTCACCAGCAAGCATGAACATTCAGGAGGCACTAGTGCAAGCCTGCACCTGCTGTAGCCATTCTCCTTTGCACAAAACCTGCTCTAGGTCTCCAGAAATAACAATGAAGTGGGGTGGGGAGAGCCCTGCGATAGCCCTCTGGGTGCCGATAGCTGTATTACATTTGATTGGTGATTTATTACTTTAATTAAGCTGCTGCTTGCTTGTTCTTCATTACTGATGATACAATTGACTTCCCCATAACTCTTACAAAGAAAGAACCAGAAGAAAAAAACTAGGGCAATTGGCCTGCCAGAAAGTCAAAGTGTAAAGTGTAAGGCTCTGGATCCCCTCTCAGATCAGCAGCACTTGAAAAAAAATAGGTGGAAGAAAAAAAAACTAACAAAACTATTTCTAAGGTTCAGAAAGTGAAGCTGGAAGAGAAAAGAGGCCAGACTCCCCGGCGTTCCCCAAGATCTCTCTCTTCCCTGAGGGCTCCGGAAGAGGATGAGAGCTGTCAGCCTTGGCCGTGACTACTCGCCCCAGCTTATTTGTACCCAAAAGTCCCTCTCTAGATCTTCTTGCACCCACAAATTGCTCCACAAGTTTTGCAAATCCCTTTGGTGGCCAAAGCCCCAGAGCTGATTCATCTTGCATCTAACAATGAGTAGCACATAATTGCCCTGGCAACATGCTGACTATCGCTTTCACAGCGGCTGACGGCTCTAAAACTCTGTTGTGTGCCAGGCTGTGCTGAGTACATCCTGTGTGTTTCGTCATTTAACTCATGCCACAATCCCAGGGAAATAGCTCATTTGCTTCTCTCCCAGCTTATAGGTAAGGAAACTGAAGCCCAGAGGGTTCCACCAGGTTTACACAACTGCCTGGGACACAGATTCGAACCCATGACCCTCTACGTCCAAGTCTGTGACTTAACCACTACAACACACAGCATGGCCTAGAGGCTGAGATGAGCCATCCCTCCCCATAGCTAGGAATTTAAAGATTTGCTATTTTCACACCATTGTAAACCTGGATGCTTTAAGGTTTTGTTTTTAATACACAAGTAAAAATAGTTCCTTTAGGAAAGACAGCTTAAGTCCCTGACTTAACTAAGCTCTGTCTCAGAGCACTGGATCATTTGCAAGACAGACCAGAATCTCAGACCCACCAACTCCTCCCACCTCTTCAGTCTACACAGGAGGAGGGTGGGCTGTCCTGGGAGGCTCACAGCACCCCACGGCCGTAATTGTGGAGACTCAGTGTTAAAATGCCTTGTAAAAACATCACGCGATTCATTGCACTACATCTGGGAGTGTTATTCTTTTATTCTTTTCCCCTCCTGTCTGGCTCAGTGAGCCTTTACCCCAGAGACCCAGGCCCTGGCAAACACGGCCTCCTCCCACCCAGCGAACAGCGCAAACTCGGGAACAAAGCTGCCCTTGAAGCCCAACCATTTAAAAGACTTTAAGAAGCCCACTGGGGCCACCGATTATTTTGCAACAAGTCATATCCCATGAAGAAATTCACTTCTCTGCAACACAAAACAGAGGGAGATTAAAGCAAAAGGCAGGGGGTGGAGGCAAAGAGGTAAAGCCCCCTGCTGCTCTGTCTGGCCAGAATCGTGTCTTGTAGTACCATGCCCTCCACAAAGACGATGTGCTGATGATATATGACCCTCATTCATCACCAAGTGACAGTGTTCTCCTGATACTGTGCCTTGAAAATACGACACAGGCCAGCAGACACAACACAGGGTAATAAGGGGGACCTTTTATATGGAAGTTACTAACATTTCAATTTTTTAAACCAGGCTTCAGTTTGTTGGAGGGATTGCTTGGGGCCCTAACTCCATTTAAGGGTTTAGGTCCAGTGAGGTTTTTTTCCTTGGCTTTTGAGGGAACTTGCAGAACAAAGAAACATGGGTCATTAGGATGCCCCAGAGGCGGTACAAGCACAGCTCTGATATAAAACAGGGCAGAGTCACACGGCTCCTCATTCTGTTTAATCATATTTTGAAATAGAACCAAAACATTAGAGATGGCAGCGCACAAAAGAAATCACCACCAAATGAAAATAGTAGCCCAAAGAAAGTAGCAAGGCCTGGTTTGTATTACACCATACATCGCACAGGCAAAGAGTCTGTCGGTGATAGTAGTTTACAGACCTGCAATGCGTGGGGTGGGAAGCAGTCAGTGACTCAGCCACCGTGCCATCACAGATGCCACCACACCACATCCTCAGCTCCCAGGGCCCACTGGGAGACCAAGGGTGCGAGGTCCTGTTCT
>RJWM01029850.1:0-24004 GCA_004363535.1 Dasyprocta punctata | reverse complement strand
ACTATATTTGGCCAATTGGTAAGGGCATTTAGTTTGAAGACAATAAGAGGTATTACAAGGGGAACCGAGGAAGGAAGGTATGGAAAAAAAAGACATAGTTTTATATAAGGGTATTCATAAGATAGTTTAAAAGTCTATACTACTAAATGCATTAACTGGTGAGAGAGAACAGTTGATATCCATAAGACCAGATCAATCCTACATGTCTTTACCTGTCAATCTGAACAGCCCCCTTAAGTGTAACAATATGCAATGTTGCAACACTGTAAAATTCCAACCATCTAAATTCCTAAACCTATAATTTTACAGTATCGGATATGTTGTTGTTGTTTGTTGATCTCTTTACTTTTTTGTTTCTCTTACGTATGACCATTCTTATATGCTTTATTGGTTTCACTCTGAATTATTTTGCTTGATCATATTAGACCTGATGTTATGGGTAGTTATTTCAATGATAACAAGAGGTATTCTAAGGGGAAAGGAAGGAAGGAAGAGAAAAGAAAAAAGACATAAATTTATAAATATGCATAAATAAGACAGTTAAAAAACCATATTGCTAAATACAATAGCTATTGAAAAAGAAAAGTTAATATACCTGAATTGATAAATCTTACATGTCTATATCTGTCAGTATGACCAACCCTTATGAAGGTAACAAAATGCAATATTGTAACTACTGTCAAACTTCAACCACCTCAATGTGTAAACTTACAATGTTATCATATCAGATCTGTTGGTGTTTGTCTGTCTTTTTTGATTTTTGTTTTTATCTTCTGTATCTATTTTCTCTTAGATAAAAAAAAGTATATGAGGACTTGGGGGGACAGAGTATATCACCCAATACACTCACAATAAATTTTCCAGAACAACATTAAATAGGAGTGGTGACAGTGGGCATCTTTTAGATTTTAGAATGAAAGCTATCAGGTTTTGATCATATAGCATGATGTTAGTTGTTGTTTTGCTATACATGGTTTCTATGAGACTGAGATAAAGACAATCTATTCCAATTTCCTGTAGGATTTTTATCATGAATGGCCATTGCATTTGGTCAATTATTTTTTGCATCTGTTGAGAAAATCATGTGACTTTTGTCCTTAGTTCTATTAATGTTGCATATTATATTTATTGACATTCCTTATTTTGAGACATCTGTGCATCCCTAGGATGAATCCTATATGGTTATAGTGTATAATCTTCTCAATTATTTGCTGCATTCTTATTTCCATTATTTTATTGAGGATTTTTGCATCCATATTCATTAGGATATTTCCATGGATTCCTGAGTTTGCCCCACTGTCATCTCATCTCTGTAGGCCTGAGCCTCCTCTCCCACAGTGAGCTAGAGTAAGGGAGAATGTGCAGTTTGCCAGTAATCTGGAACTCAGGGATAAAACAGTTTGCCACCTCCCTCTTCTGAACTGAAGTCGGTCACCTCGCTCTCCACGTGGGCTCTAATTTCCCCTTTGGAACTTCCTTGAGTCACAAGGATCAACCTTGCTTCTTCTCTTCCCCAAGTTGGTATCCTCCAGTGTCTAGTCTCTCAGTCACAAAGAGATTTATTTGCCACTGTTCACTACTCTGCCATTTTCATAGAAGTTTTTACTTTGTTTCACATTATTTTAGCACTTTCAGCCTTTTTGTCATAAGGTCTTCTATAGCATTTTTTTTTCATTATTTTTACTGCCCTTCTTTCCATATCCTTTCATATTAAACCTGTGCTTGGTAAGTTGCATACAGTTTTTATTTTATTTCTATTTTAAATGGAGTTTAGAATTTTTCACCAATTACTTGAAGTGGTCATTTATTTAAGCAAATGTGTATAGTAGTCTTTAATTTCTAGTATCAGACTTCTTATTTGATTGTTTTGGTATAAAAATATAAAATCATATGTTACCTTAAATCAATTATAGATCTTGATTTATATGAAGTATTATCTTATATTTTAATTTCAATATATTTTTACAAGGGATGATTGGACAATACAATGAATAGTTAAATTAAAAAATATAAACTACAGTAAAAGATAGGTTACCTTTACTTCCCCTCCGAATATCCCACTCACTTCAAACACGCTTATCCCATCATTTCTGACACTTTCCTAAAACATTTCCCTAAAACAATTCTGAAAGTTCTCTTTCATGAATGTCATAATGACTCATGATGAGTATGTGGTAAATGTTGCTGTCTAGTGTCATCCAATGGAATGGCAGCTTCCTAAAATATTAAGGTTTTTCTTCATCTACGTTATTCACCATATCTGGCACTGTACAACTTCAGGATGTCTCTCAAAGTTAAATGACAATTAAAGGTAAAAATTTTAATGGATTCAGGACACTGGGTTAGCCATGACAGTGTAACTAAAGACACAGTCATGAGAGAGGAGTTCCAAAACTCCTTTATAACATGACAAAAATGATGGAATCAGCATATTAAAATGGGAGTATTGTGAGAGAATTAATGGCAGTGTGTCTTTAATTGAAATTTACACACATTTTGAATCACACTTCTTATGACATTGGACTTTAATATTTTGTTCAGTCAGTATGTCTTTCTCACATGTTTAAACTTTCCACAATATTCCATTAACTGAATCTGCAAATGTCTTTTCACAAAAAGTCATTTTTCTTCTAATAGTAATGACTACATTTTTCTACTGGTGTGTTTTTATTAGTTATTAATTGTCTCAGATGTTGATTACTCAAGAAATATTTATTTGGCTTTAAAGCAATGTTTCTTAATGGATATTTTTCCTTGACATAGAATTATTTTTCTAGTTATTACCATTAAGTACTTGAAGATATTAATCTATTGTCTTTTAGATTCCATGGTTTCAGTTTTAAAATCAAATATCACATTGATGCTTGCTCCTCTGAAAATAAATTGTCTCACTTTTCTGTGTTTTAAGTGTATGTCTTGCACAGATTATTCTGTTTTATCTATGAGTAGTTTCATTTTAGAATCAGTAGTACATTTTGTTTTGTTTTGTTTTTGTAATTTATGATTTGTAATTCATTAGTTTTGAAAAATTCTCCACTACTTTCATGCTTTTTCCATTATTTTCTCTTACTGTATTCTTGGGCATTAATTGCATGTATTTAGATGTTCTCACAGATGTATCTCTATATTTTTATTTGTCCTATATATATGTTTTATCTTTTACTCACTCTATTGTTTTATTCTGGGAATTTTTTTCTAGCCTACATTTAAGTATATCAATTGCTTCATTTACTATAAATCCACCCATCAAGTCCTCTTTTACACTAGCAGTATTTTTTTTATTTTAACCATTTTTATTTTGTCCTTTTTTATATTTTATAGTTATTTGAGAGTAATGCCAATAGTATGTTTTATGTCTCTAAATATGTTATACACAGTTATTTTAAATTCATTCTTAACTTTATATTCTGGATGCTCAAGTTTTTGTTATCTCTCATTTTTGTAGTTATTTTTATGTTTATTGTCACTTGTGCAAAGTAACATGATGAGGTTTAATTATGTAATATGGTAGTATTTGAACACACTGTCAGAATAAGTGGTAAAATATTTTCTTTCTCTAGTAAGCTGTTATAATTGCTTCTAGTAGAGAGATCAGACAATAACAGTTTCAGAAACCCAAATCAAATTATTTAGAGTAAGATGTTTTAAACCTAGCTTCCTTCCTATCAAAGCATAAATTCGCCCTTTTGAATATCCATTGCATACATACATATCCATTCTTGGTGTGTCTTGAATTGCACTCCATTTTTTTCTCAATTTCTGATAAACTGAATAAACTGAATAGCTCTGCTCAATGTCCCATAGTCTTTGTCACATAATTGGTTATTTAGCAGTTTCTTCAAGGAAAAAATATAACCCAAGAGACAGATTCACTACTCTAGGTTCCTTCTTCTTCTTGGCTCTTGATACCTCATAAGTATCAAATGCCATCAAATTGTAGTTTATTTTTAATCATTAATTTTTAGAAGATTGAACTACACAGTACTTAATATTCCATTGATGTAAAAACGTTCTAAATTACTTTTAAATCAAGATAATTGATTTGATGTGTTTAAAACAATAATAAATTTATTGTTATAATAGATCCCATTAATGAGCCTGTGTTTATTAAGTGTAGAACACACTTAGCTTGGGAAAATTCAACCTAAATATTGAGTACTGATTATTATAGTTTGGGAAGGCCAGAAGGGAGAAGACTGGATTTGATTAGTGCATGTCATATATTTATTTTTGAAATATTTTACTGAACTACATTAATATGTGTAATTTGTGAATTTCATTTCATTTAAAAATAAAACACAAAAGAAGCAGAATATGCTACTCATTTCTGTTTTCCTTTCAAGGTGCTTATATTTAACTGTAATTTTTAACCTGAAACTCTTATTTCATTAATATTCATTCTTCCTTTGTTAACATTTATCACCCCGTGCTAAAACTTCTATCCAAGGTCTACAAAAAATTATGAATTGACATTTGACATCATGACAAATTTTTGCCATATATAAATTAGACATCAAATTCTAGCAGCTTTGAAATTCTTGTTACTTACTCAGAAAAAGCTTGACAATTTTCTCTGCCCTCAATTGGCACAACACATATAATTGTACCAACTCAGTTGATGCGATGAACAAATGAATAGCTCTGATCAAATTTGCATATGAAGAGATAAAAGCAACTATGTCATGATTACACTTTAAAACAGTGATTAAAAAGAATTCTGATGTTGGATGAATTAAATTGTGAAAAGTACACCTCAGAATCTGAGAAAATACACTATTGTTCATGACACAGTCAGGGAAATCAGCCTGATCATATAATGATTATTCATTCCTAGTTTATAAAATGCCTGTTTGGAGTAAAAAAGAATAGCCTGTGGAAGCACAGGAAACAGCCATTTTCTCTAACCACTTTTTATATATTGACAATTGTATAAAGTGTGAATGTTCACAGTATTTTGGTGTATTTGTACATGTACATCTCACAATTTGATACATTTTTATGGCTTTAATGAAGATTTTTTTATTAATACACATTTGCAGCACATACATTTATATTTCTTGTGGGGAGTTGGTACATGGTCATAACATACCTTAAATTCTTTTTCATTCCTTTTCCTTTACCTCTCTTCATCTATCTCTTGATCCCTTTCCATTTGATAAAGCTCTACCTCTGTACTTCCTATTGTATATTTTATATGCATCATACATTTTATTTTGCTTTTCATTTTTAATTTGGGTTTCTCATATAAGAGAAACCATCAGATATTTAAGCTTTTGTGCCCAATTTATTTAACTTAACATTATGATCTCAAGGTGCATCCATTTTCCTATAAACGACTCAAGTTTAATTTCCTCTATGGTAAAGTAGTACTCTACTGTGTGTACACACCATATTCTTTTTATCCATTCATGCTTTGGTGAAGATATAAATCTCTCCCAGATTTAAGTAATGTGAATTATGCTGCTATAAACCTGGATATGCATGTTTCTCTGTATTATGATGTCTTTAACTCTCCCAGAAAGATATATAGAAGGGAAATAGCTGAGTCAAACTGAATTTCCAGTTTTAGTTTTTTGAAGACTCTCCATAATAATTTCCATAGTGGTTGTATCAGTATCTGTTCTTTGCAACCCTGTAGAAGTGTTTCTTTTTCCACACAGACTTGCTAGCATTTGTTATTATTTGGTTTCTTGATTATGTCTATTTTTTCTGTAGTAAAATGGAATCTCAGTGCTGTTTTACTCTAGATTTATATAATGGCCAGTGATCTGGAATATTTTGTCATGTATTTATCGGTCATTTGTGCTTCTCCTTCTGTAAAGTGATTATACATTTCACTTGCCCATTTTTATTGGATCTTTTATTATGGGATGTCTAATTATTTCAGTTCTTCTTATAGTCTGGATATTATTCCTTTGTCTGAGGAATAGCTGGAAAAATTTTACCCCATCCTACAGCTTTTCATTTCATTTCATTCTGTTGGCCTTTTGCTGCACAGAAGCATTTTAATTTCATATTGGCCTATTTGTTATTTCTTGCTATTATTTCTCATTTTATAGGAGCTCTATTCAGAAAGTCCTTGCTAGATCTACAGCTTCAAGAGTTTTACCTATTTTATTTCTCAGTGGATTAAGTATTTCTGTTTTAATGCTTAGGGTTCTGATGCATTTTAATTTGAATTTGCCACGTGGTGAGTGATATAATTCTAGATTCAATTTTTTTTTTTTTTGCGTGTGGATAGCCAGCTTTCCTAGCTGCGCTTATTAAAAAGACTATCTTTCTTCCTCCAGTTATGCTTTTGACCACTTTGTCAGAGGTCAAATAGCTGAATGTGTTTGGTGTTGTTTCTGCACGTTTTCATCAGTTACACCGATTCTCTTGTCTGTTTCTGTGCCAGTACCTTGCTGTTTTTGTCACTCTAAACTGGTAATGTAACTTTCATTCAGACCCTGCGATGACTCCTGATTTGTTCTTGTTGCATTTTTAACTGATAAATTTTAAATAATTGAGGAATTTGGACATATATTTTAATGGTAAATATAAAGGTTATTTATAAACAAAATTTCTTACTCCTTATTGTGGAATGATTTTTGCTCATATAAATTAGTCTTTGATGCAGGTGTTGTGACAAATCTAATCTATGATTTCCAAAGCAAAATACTTACAGATGTTGAAATTCCTATTAAATTAAATTTCCACTTTCTATACTACTACTCCATTTCAGAGAGTTTCATATTCTTTTGCAGTCTTAAGAGTAAAAATACTCAGATATATGAATTACATAGAGATGTTTCATGATATTAGACAACTTATTAATGAATTTAATATAGAACCCTGGTCAACAAGAAATGTGTTTAAATATAATGTTTAGAAATAATAAGAAATAGTTCCTAATATAATTTGAGAATTATATTTTATTGTAATTGAAGATTCAGGAAATCATCATAAATAAGATAGTGATGAGAAATATGTTAGAAACTCAATTTGCTGTTAATCTCAAAGAGACATGAAGCTGTAGTCAAATTTTGGTTTATTCTGTGTGGTTGTAACTTTGGAAAGCATGAAGGACCATCCGTATGGCTGCTCTGTTCTAGCTAATCTTCTTATGCTACCCTTAGGGCACTGAATAAATTACAACTAATCTACAAACAACAGGAGGATCTATATCATTTTGCTTTTCAAGGAAAAGGCAAACTTTTTTTCCCCTAAGAAGATACTAAGTAAGGAATAATGAACACCAGCCCACAATAACTGTATTTAAATAAATAACAGTAAAGATAAAACTTATATTGTCTATCCTTAATATGTTTTTAGGAGAAAAAAATAATCACAGAAAGCACATACTACTTTGGTCACTACTAAAAATACTATATTTGGTTACCCAAATGTTGGCATTAAGTTTATCAAATAACAATGTGTCATTGGTATATTAAACTTTCCTGTTCATACATCTGTAATTTAACTTTATTTTAAAGTAAATCTTGTCTTTGGTACAAATAAATGAAAACATTTCAGCACTAACATGTTGTATATAAACTAAGCAATATGCTTTGTTGGAAGAAATCTTCCTTTCTTGGAATGTGGTTGCAGTCATCCTTGTTCAGAAATTAATTATTTTTCATCTTAAGCAGGATGCAATTTAAATTTTTCTTTGAATCATAGTATATTCAAAGCACTAATGCAGTGAATGGAACAGTGAACAATTTATTTAATGAAGAGGTGCTTTACACTTCTTTTTTTCAAAAGTTACGTCAGTTATGGTGAAGTTATAGTGAAGTTCATTTTTAACAAATAAAATATAGCAGGTTTCAAATGACTTATTCTCAGCTATAAAAAGTTGAAGGGAGAAAACAGTCCATTTTCAAAAACTGAAATTAATTTGCTTGATGCAAGTATCACTGATGGGTTAACATCAGAAAATTTTCTGAATGGCAAACATGCATTTGCTCCAGGAAAGAGAACTAGTCACATTAAATTTAGAACTTCTAACATTAAATTTCTCAAATGACATAGGGTTTTGTCCCAAACCTGGAAACAAATGGCTTCAGAACCACTGTCCATTAGTACTGAAATTGTCTAGGATCCCAGATGTATCTCCCACCCACCTATAGTTCAGGGATCACACTTCTAAATACAAGGGAGAATCATATGCTATAAGAAAAGACTATTAGAATAGAGGGTATAGGGATTGTCAATTTTGAAAATAAATCTCTTTTTACATGTTTCTACTTTTGTTTCAGATTCATGCTGATATCTATATATTTTTGTCTAGTTTCCATTGAGACATTTGGTTTTTAATTGCTCAATACGTTAGTTTTTTATATTTTGAAAATGTTAGAGGCTCAATATGATGTCACATAGCACTTTTCCTTCATTTACCTTTAGATTTTTAATAATATTAATATTTAGACTCATAGTGCATTTCATAAATATGTACTTTTGTATAACTAGAGTTATTAATAACCTTCTTCCCAACTTATATTCTTTGAAATCTTATGTTTTCTTACCTGCATAACCATATTTAGTGCCAGTAAACAGATGAATGGCTAAAGAAAATGGGATAGACATAGACAAAGACATAGACATGGACATGGACATGGACATAGACACACATATTGATATAAGGTTCAGCCATAAAGAAAAGTAGAATCCTGTCAATGGAACTGGACATCATTATATTGAGTAAACCATCACAGAAAAGCAAATATCACAAACCTTCTTTCATACTTAGAATCTTAAAAAAATAAATACATCTATAGCATCCAAAAAAATGAAACACTGCCCACCGCTATCCGCCTGGGACTTGCCTGGACTTAACCTGTTCTCCAGAGGCTCTGAACTCCTTGCAACCAGGCACAAGGTCTTGGTGGTGATATAGGAAAACGATCTCAGACCTCCAAATGGTATAGGGGAATGAAACTCTCAACCTACTATATGTCCAATGTGAGTTTGTGTTCTCTAAAATGGAAGAATGAATTTTAGGAACAACGGAGGTTAAGAGCAGAATATATTTATTGAGAGAACGAAAGCTTCTGTCTGAGGGACAGAAGGGGTCCTGAGCGGGTTTACTCTTTTATAGAGTAAAATCATGAAGTTAGATGTGTCCAAGGTGGGGGAAAATGGGAACCTGTAAAGTGAGCATAAGGTGGGACATAACTACGGTTAACCAATAAGATTAACTGCTCAGATAAAATTGATTAAATCACGGACAAATGGAGAGGCGAGTCACATAGCAAGCCGGGATGCTTAACAGCAGTGACTCTTCCTGTAGAGTTTTGGGATGCTGACTCCTGACTTCCTCATAGTGACAGAGAACTATTTGGACTGTTGACCCTTAGGATGTGGTTGTATTCATTGTGCCTGTTGTCTTGAGATCTGGCCCACAGCAGGAGTTGCCTATCTCCCCCACAGTTGCAAAGTATCTGGGCTTCTGCAATGGCTCCTTTGAGGACCTAGCCCTGTCTGACTGCCTATAATATTTTGTCTAACTCAGTTGCCTGTGACAGTGGTGCCACACTCCAGGGTGCATTCCACCTAGCCGCCTGGGTCCCAGAGATTCTGACTCTGACCCAGTAAGGCAGAGGGTCCAGCAACACACTCCAGGAGTGCACCCTCACTAGCTGCACAGAGGATTGAGCTCTACCCAGCCCAGTTTTCAGCACAATCCATCAGGGGAATGCCTGGCCACCCTTGCAGGACACAGAGGTACTGAGTGCAGCCCAGCCCAGAGCCCCAGAGCTGCTCATCAGGGAGCCGCCAGCATAGCTGTAGGGCCTTAGAGAACACGAGCTCTGCCTATCAGAGCACAAGTGAGCTCCATTGTTCAGAGGTGCAGCCAAGCTGCAGGTCCTAGAAGTTGTCCAACCAGGAGTAAGGCCTCAGCACTAAATGCCTGGGACTTGTCCGGGCTTGACCTATGCTCCAGAGGCTCTGAACTCTTCACAGCCAGATGCAAGGTCTTGGTGGTGCCACACTCTGGTGTACACTCTGCCTAGCCACCTGGGTCCCAGAGATTCTGACCACCAACCAGTAAGGCAGAGGGTCCAGCAGCACACTCCAGCAGTGCATCTCTGCTAGCCACTTGGGTTGTGGGGGTTCTGAACACTACACACCCAGGTTTCAGGCCCTGGCAACAAATTTGAGGGGTGTGACCCTGCTAGCTACAGGGAGGATACAAACTTTGTCCAGTCCAGCATCTCAGAGCAACCCAACAAAGTACATCAAGGGAACATGATGCCAGCCTCGCAGACCACAGAACACAAAGGTCCTGCACTATAATCTGGGGGTGTGCCCCAGCTAGCCATGGGGATATTGGAGGACTGAAGTGCTACCCAACACAGTGTTCCAGTGCAATTTGTTGGGAGGCTGTCTGCCCAGCCACACAGGCTCCAGAAGAAAATGACAAAATGAAAGAACTAGAGGCAGTCTCAGACCTCCAGCCTACTGAGAACAAATCCAAGAGACACTGAAATGGAAGACACTGGGAGTCACACAACTGAACTTTCTGAAATGATAGCAAATGAAGTAAAGAAACAACTCCATGAAGCTATGGAAAAAGTCAAATCAGAAATAATCTCTCAGCTAAAAATTGAAATGATAATCTTTGTAAAAGAGATACTGTGTGTATCTAGAGAAGATCAAGATAAAAATAGAACATAAGAAAATGATGGAAACTTTGAACAATATAAGACACAAACAGAATGCATGAAACAGATGCAAAGGGAAATTAAGGAAATGAAAAATTCCATGGATACTTGGCAGACCAACTGAATGAAGCTGAAGATAGAATCTCAGACCTTGAAGACAGCATGGTAGCTTTAGATCATGAAAGAAAAGATCTCTTAAAAATAACAAGGAATCAGGAAACAACAATTCAACAGCTGCAAGATGATGTCAAGAGAAACTATATAAGATTGATAGGTGTCAACGAAAAAGTGGGGGGTCAATACTAATGACCTGCAAAGACTTTGCAGAAATAATAGCAGAAAATTTTCCAGACATGAGAAGAGAATCTGACATACACATAAGTGAGACATACAGAATCCCAATGAACAAAAGCCAAAATAAATCTTCACCCAGACATATAATAGTAAGAGTATCAGAAATACAGCACAAGAATGAAATACTAAAAGCTGTCAGAGAAAAGAAATAGATCACCTATGAAGGAAAGCCTATCAGAATCACGGCAGATTTCTCAAAGCAAACCGTTAAGCCAAGAAGAGCTTGGAGTGAAGTGCTTCAAATCCTGCAAGTAAACAACTTTCAACCCAGATTGATGGTACCCTGCAAAAATACCTTTAAAAATTGATGGAGAAATAAGATACTTTCATGACAAAGTACAACTGAAGAAATTTATGGCTACCAAACCAACACTACAAAGGGTACTGAAAGACACTCTAGAAAGAGACAAAGATAGCTACAATCCTAAGAAGAACAACAAAGGGAAACCACTAAGCAGGGCAAACAATTAAACAGAAAGCATAGAAAACCAACAACAGAAAGGTATCATGACAGGGATGAGTCAGTACATATGTTATATCAATCAATGTGTACAGGAACGTTATTGAAGATATATATATATCTTCAACTTCAATGGTCATTCAGGAAATGCAAATTGAAACAACACTGAGATTCCATCTCACTCCAGAAGGAATGGCCAAGATTAAAAAATCAAGTAACAACAAATGCTGGAGGGGCTGTGGGGAAAAAGGAGCTCTTCTCCACTGTCAGTCAGAGTGTAGACTGGTGCAACCATTGTGGAAATCAGTGTAGAGGTTCCTCAAGAAGTTAGATTTACAGATCCCATTTGATCCAGCTATCCCACTTCTGGGCATTTTCCTAGAAGAATTGAAAACATCATACCACAGTGATATTTGTGCACAAATGTTTATAGCAACCCAATTTGTAATAGCCATATGTTGGAAACAACCCATCAATCATGGAATGGATAAAAAAGATGTGATATTTTGTACAATGAAGTACTACTCAGCTATCAAGAAAGACTGTATGGAGACTTTTATATGCAAATGGACACAACTTGAGACCATACTCATAAATGAGATAAATCAAACTCATATGTGTAAATACTGTATTATCTCCCTAGTGTAAGAAACTGAAACAGTATATATGATCCAAAACCTACAATAAATACTGTGTAAGGGTAAGAAACTGCTCAAATAGAAAAAGTAATTCGAAAAGGGGAAAGGAGGAAAGAAGGAAGGGAAAAGGAAAAAGACATAAATCTGTATATATGCATATGTAAGGTAACTAAAATGACTATACTGCTGAATGTATTAGTTATTGAGAAAATCAGTTAATACTCATATGATTAGATCAATTTTACATGTCTATATATGTTAATGTAAACAACCATGTTGAAGGTAATGATACGCAATATTGCAACCATTGTCAAGTTCCTATCATCTTGTTTTGTAAACTTATAATGTTACTTTTTTGGATTTGCTGTTGTCATTTGTTTTTCTCTTTTGCCTTTTGTCTTTCTTATATGTGTTTTTGTTCTCTTACATAAAAAGTAATGAAATACTTAGCAATTGATCTAAAGAAGGAAGTAAAAGATCTATACAGTGGAAATTACATTACTCTCTGAAAAAAGAAATCGAAGTGGATTTCAGATAATGGAAAGATATTCCCTGTTCATGGATAGGAAGAACAAACATTGTGAAAATGGCCATTCTTCCAAAATTGTTATACAGATTTCATGCAATCCCAATCAAAATACCATTTGTATACCTCACATAGGTAGAGAAATCATCCCTAAAATTCATCTGGAACCAGAAGAGGCCTAGAATAGCAAAGGCAATTCTGGGCAACAAAGGTAAGGCAGGAGGCATCACAATCCCCAACTTGAAATTATGTTACAAAGCTACTGTGATAAAATCAGCATGGTACTGGAATCAAAACAGACCTGAAGATCCATGGAATAGATTAGAAGATACTGCCACAACTATAAGCAATGTCAGCCACCTCTTCTTTGATAAAGGGGCCAAACAGGGTCACTGAAAGAAAGATAACCTCTTCAATAAGTGATACTGGAAAAACTGGCTTTCCATATGCCAAACACTAAAACCAGACCTATGTCTGTCACCATGCACTAAACTAAAGTCAAAATGTATCAAAGATCTAAATATTAAAACAGAGACACTAAGTCTCCTGGAAGACAAAGTAGATAAAAATCTTGACAACATAGGAATAGGCAGAGAGTTCATGAAAAAATCAAAATGCATGGAAAATATTTCCAAGAATCAGCAACTGGGATCTCTTCTTATTAAAAAAAGTTTTTGCATGTGAAAGAAATCTCCAACAGAGTGAAAAGCAGACCCATGTTTTGGGAAAATATCTTAGCCAACTCTCCCTCAGACAAAGGACTTCTATCTAGAACATACAAAGAAATTTTAAAAATCAGGCCCCCAAAATTCAAGGACCCAATCCAAAAATAGGCATCTGAGATGTATATACCATTCTCAGATGAAAAAACACAAATGGTAAATAAATATATGAAAAAACACTCAACATCAGTTCTCATTCAGGAAATGCAAATTAAAACCACACTGAGATTCTATCTCACCCCAGAAAGAATGGCCAAGACGAAGAAATCAACCAATAACAAATGCTGGAAGGACTCTGGGGAAAAAGGAACTCTTCTCCACTGTTTGTATGAGTGTAGGATGGTGCAACCACTGTGGAAATCAATGTAGAGGTTCCTCAAAATCTAGGATTCAAGATTCCATTTGACCCAGCTATCTTGCTTCTGGGCATTTTGCTTGGGAGGTGTGAGGTTGTGAGTTCAATCCTGCGTACTGACAAAAAATAAAAACAAAAATAAACATAAATAAAAATAAAATATGATATTAACTCTAAAGAATTTAAGAGATAGTTTGATAATCACAAGTAAACATCCTTAAAACAACACTGAGATTCCATCTCACTCCAGAAAGAATGGCCAAGATTAAAAAATCAACCAACAACAAATGTTGGAGGGGCTGTGGAGAAAAATAAACTCTTCTCCATTGTTGGTGGGAGTGTAGACTGGTGCAACCACTGTGGAAGTCAGTGTGGAGATTCCCTAAGAAGCTAGGATTAGAGATCCCATTCAACCCAGCTATCCCACTTCTGGGCATTTTCCCAGAAGAATTGAAAACATCATACCACAGTGATATCTGTGAACCTATGTTTACAGCAACCCAATTTGTAATAGCCAGATCTTGGAAACAACCCAAGTGCCCATCAATCAAAGAATGGATAAAAAAAGATGTGGTATTTTTATGCAGTGGAGTACTACTCAGCTATTAAGAAAGATTGCATCTAGACTTTTATAAGTAAATGGACTCGACTTGAGATCACACTCATAAGTGAGATAAATCAAACTCACATGTGTAAATACCATATTGTCTCTCTAGTGTAAGAAATTGAAAAAGTATATATGGTCCAAAATCTACAATAAATACTGTGTAAGGTTAAGAAACTGTTCAAAAAGGAAAAGTAATTGGGAAAGGGGAAAGGAGGAATGAAGGAACAGAAAAGGAAAAAGACATAAATTTGTACATATATATATATGTATATATATATATATATACATAAGATAACTAAAATGACTATACTACTAAATGTATTAGTTATTGAAAAAGAACAGTTAACACTCATATGAGTAGATCACTTTTACGTGTCTTTGTCTTTTCATCTAAGCAACCCTTTTGAAGTCAACATTATGCAATATTACAACCACTGCCAGATTCCTATCATCTTGGTTTGTAAATCTATACTGTTATTGTATTGGGTTTGTTGTTGTTGTTTCCTTGTCTCTCTTGCTTTTTGCTTTGTCCTTCTGTGTCTTTTTTCTCTTAAATAAAAAAAAATATATAAAATGACATGAAAATGGAAGACTATTATACATGAGGAAGAGAACTAGGGGAGAAGAAACAAAATAGAAGAGGATGGTGAGAGGTGAGAATAATAATGTGTGCATGAATCTTCCAAAATGAAAACCTCTATTTTGAAAAACTAATACAAACTAATAAAAAGAAAATAATTTTTAAATGGCTATATATGTATTTAAACATATATATATATGTATATACATATGTATATATGCTTTCTTATATAAATACCTAGGAAAGGAACTGGATATACTATATATTTCTGTATAGCAGGAATACATTTAACATTTTTAGAAATGATTATAGGTATTTCCAAAATGTTTGTCCCATTTTGTATTCTTTCCATCCATGTACAATAACAGAAAAAGCTGTGTTTTACAAATGCTTAAAAAAACATTTTGCTTGGTTATTTTATTGAGATTCTTTCCTATGTAGTTTTGAGTTTTTTAATTATATTCTGGATAGAAGTCCTTTATCATATATAATTTCCAAATAATTTTTCTCATTTTATGATTTATTTCCATATTATTTTGATGTGCTTTGCAGAGTAAATATATTTAGTTTTAACAAAATGTAAGAAATATTTGACTACATTATGTCACAATTTTTTCCTCTTGTGAAGCATTCTGGAAGTGTTATCGTTTAACACACATCTGTTATGCATTTTGAGGTAATATTTAATATAGGTTTTGATTTATAGGTCAAAAGTGTTTGTTTTCCCTATGGAAGGCCAATGGTTCTAGCATCATTTACTGAAAAATACTACACTTTCTCCATTTAATTTTCTTTATATTTCTCAAAAATCTTTGACTATATGTGCATGGATAGCTCTCTGGATAATCTGTTTCTCCCAATTGTAAAATTTTTGATAGCTCTGACAGTACCATGCTGACTTGATTACTGAAGACTTACAACAAGGCTTCACTCAAGAAGCATGTGCTTTCCACATTCCTTCTTAATTTTTTCTTTATTTTGACTGTTCTAGTTGGCTTGAATTTTCATAAAATATTTACAATGAACTTGGCAATATCTGAAACATACAAAAAGTCTGAATTTGTGGGATTTATTTGAATTCCTAGTTTGATTTAAAAATAAAGGTCTTAATAAGAACTTTTGACTCATAGCATGGATTTTCCACAATTTCACTTGTCATTATTTCTAATTTTCCACTGCAAATTTTTAAATATCCTCGTCAAATTTATTCCAAAGTATATTATATTTTTAATTGTTATAAGGGATTCTAATTTCTATTATTGAATATTTATGGTTTCTACAGAAGAAGAAGAAAGAAATTCTTTTACTTCCAAGGAAGTAAAATTTATTTTTCTATCTTGCTATTTTTTTTACTGTTTATTTTATTTGTATATATCTGCAGTTCATGTCGTTTAAAATCATCTTGGGGAATGGTTAAATATACATATTGCAACATATTTCTTTCTTTTTGTAATCCCCTTCCCACCCCTTTCTCTACACCTCCAGTTCTCCTGTCCCCTTCCTGTTCTTGTTGATATTATTTGTATTAGCTCATGTTATGGCATATGTTTGCATTAATTTGAGGTTATTAGGGTCTTGTACCTGGAATGTCTATTCTTTTTATTCCCCCTTCCCCACCACCTCTTCCCTCTCCCTTGTTCCTGTGAAACAGTTTCCTATTGTAAGAGATCCATCCCCTTGTCCCTTTCTATCCATCCTTTATATTTCATTTGTACTTTGCTTCACTCAAGTGAGAGATATCACATAGTATTCAGGTTTCTGAGTCTGTGTTATTTCACTTGATATGATATTTTTCTAGGTGCATTCGTTTTCATACAAATGTCTCAAATTTGTAAGTCTTTTTAGCTGAATAGTATTCTATTACATATAGATACTATATTTTCTTTATCTATTCATCTGTTGTTGGGGACACAGACTGCTTCCAGGATTTAATTATTATGAATTGTTCTGTTATAGATATTGGTATGCATAAATACCTGTAGCGTGATGACTTAATATCTTTGGGAAAGATATGTAATAGGGAGATACCTGGGTCTTATGAAATTCTAATTTCAGTTCTTTGAGAAATATTCATGCTGATTTCCATAATGGTTATATTATTTTGTATTCCAGCAACAATGAAAGTGCATTTCTTTTCCACCCCAGCCACTCCAGCATTTGTTATTACTTGATTTCTTAGTGATTGTCATTCTCTGCAGGATATGATGCAATCAGCGTTGTTTTAATTTGCATGCCTGAATAACTCTTGGTTTTTGTTAAACTATCCTTTACGTTTTATTTCACTTGTGGCTTTTAGTAATTAAGCTTGATAAAATTCAATTTCAATTCATCAATATATATTTCAAGTAATAGTTTTATTTCAAGATGTATACTTTGATTTCCCCAAATCATAGTATTTGTTATTCTCAATTCTTTAACCTATGTTACAAATTGTACTTCTATGACTACCACCTGAAAAATAATCTAAAATCAGACATACACTAAATCTCTGGCCTTAGAACAATACCATACTTTGATCGGGGTAAAATGAGTCAATATATGTAAAGACAAAGCACACTGAAGAGTGTTTTGAACATAATGAGTCACTAGTAACATTCCCATTGTTAGGACAAAATATCTAACATCCATTGCCCATTTAGAAAAATATAGGTAGTTTGTTGCCAGTGTTCCCTCAATTTTTTTATAATCATGCTCTTTGAGAGTGAAGCAAATATGACTGGTTTTTAATGTGAAAGTAAAATATAAAAATTGTTCTTAGTGTTATTTCCAAATAGTTTGTCTCTAACCCTAATGTAACAGCTATGTATATGATAATCACATTTAAAAGTTTTTTCATGTGGCAAATGTCAAAGCACAAACAACATAAAGCAGAATGTCGCATTATTTCATAAATGAAAATACATGTACTAACACCGGAATGGTATGCATAAAATAATATATTTTCTTTCCAAATTATCCTTGAGTTAAAGGCTGCAAAAATAATAATAGCAAGATATTTCATGGCAAAGTTGGGGGGAAAGGTAAGCTTAAGACTGTAAGTATACCTCAGTTATCTTGGGGGTAAACACTGTAGCAGAAAGTCTCTGTAGTGAATATTTTCAGGTAAAACAGAAAGTAGATTTAAAGGAGTTAAGGTTAATTTTGGCTCATTATTTCAGAGGATATAGTTCACAGCATATGCAACTAGATCCAAGACAGTAACAATATAGTAGAAGGGTCTGGCAGGAGAGGGATGCTCAAGTCATGTCAGCCAGGAAGCAGAGAGAGAAGGAAGAGCCGGGTCACAGCCCCAATGACTCACCTCTGCAACCATGTCCCACCTACTAACAGCAAATGAACTCGTCAATGGATTATCCACTTATGACTATAGTGTTCCATAGTCCAGTCACCTTCCAGGACCCCACCTCTGAACACATAAGATTATGGAGTGACGTTTTAGATCTAAACCATAACAAAAATTTAGTGAAGAAATATTTATTTCCTAGTCTTTGCCCTTGTAGACATTATTAGCCTGTAAGACATTACTAGCAATCCATGATATTTACCAAATTTTGATGGCGGTTTTACATAGTTGAGAGGGAAGGAAATACTAGGGTAAGAAACATTTAAAATGTAGAGCTGGATGGTAGATGCTTAATGCTAGCTTTTGCTCTCATGAAATCGTTAGGGATTTTTCAGAGAGCATGAAACTAAGAATATTCCATTGTACCCTCCTTGCTGCAAGGCAAAATACATTTTGTCAGCGGCCCTCACACAGCTTCTGGGCACCTACAGTTAATTCCAGCTTCTTTCTTTCGTAGCCTTATGGTCTTGTTGCCCCACCTCACCATCACTAGGGAGTTGTTATAGTGCCTGAGTCTGGAATACTTGCTTGCTTTACGTATACATTAGTAGCTATTACAAACAAATGTATTTGATCTGTTGACTGTGGGAATGCAGTAAGTCTTCAACTGTAATCCTCTACTTAATAGTCACTGACTTCTTTAGTCAACTACTCATCTGCTGACATTTTGTCTAACTTATATCACAGACTAATCTATTTATTGTATCCCTACCTATAGAGGCCACATCATCTACAGAGTGATGGCACTAATATGCTTTTCTTTTGATTTGAGCTAAGGAGAACACAGCCTTCACTGCACTTCTGTACTGTAGATGGGGTGAAATATAATAGATCTATAGTAAAAATTCCTTCAAATCAATTCTCAGTTTTCTATCTCTTTTCTTAATCTTTTGCATGCTGAGGGGTAGGGGCCCAGTTAAAGGTCATAGTTTTGGATTACTCTTATTTATATGATATAACATTTCAATTGAGTTATAGGGAGAGTCTATTTCCTTGGAGCTGCATAGCACATTCTTACATACATAATCAAATTTATATTCCCAGACTGGTAAACTAAGTGATATCATTGCTAAAATGCTATTTTCAAGGGCTTAGAATATACAATAGAGTTTGCTTACTCAGTACTTGCTGAGTAATATTTTCAATGTGCAATTAACAGGCAAAAATGAGGTTCTCGTGAAGTAGAATAAGAATAGTCAAAAGTTATTATTGCTTCATATATATATATATATATATATACATATATATATACAAATCTGCTATAGTTTGGGTCTTATATGTCTCTGTGAAATCATGCTCCCCAGGGCAGCGGTGTTGGGAGGTGGTGGAGTTTTTAAGAGGTAGGGCATTGGATGAATAGCTGTGAATGTGATTATGGAATCACAGTGCCTTCCTCTTTCTCTTTTGCTTCCTGACCATGATGAGACACCTTCTCATTATGATATGGTGTCTTATCACAAACTTAAGACTAGAGGGTCAATAGATTATAAACTAGAATCTCCAAAACTGTAAGCCAAGGTAAGCTGATTCTCTTTATAATTTGTAAACTCAGGTAGCTTTTGTAGTAATGAAAAACTGGTTATCACAGAGGATTTATTTATTCCGAACAGTACTTTAAATCTAGCTGCTGTTGACATGGCATTCCTACCTTGCTGACTTAGAGAGAATACTTTCCTAGGGATATCAGCATGAATACTTTTCAGCACTACTACTCCACTCTTAACTTTAGGATAATATCTTTGGATAAACAAACAAATATTAGCCATAAAATTGTCTGAAGGTAACCACGTGATATAGATACATGTGATACATATTTCTTTTACTATTTGTATAGACTATATGCATTCAGATAACCGAATGATTGAAAATAGAAGTGGGGCCCATGCAACTGCTTTGCTGAAAAAGAGAAAATGCAGTGGAGGTTGTATTTAGTGCGCTAGGCCTTTGCAAATCTGCCGTATGTCAATCAGTTGAGAGTGAGACAGAAAAAAGTCTTAGTGTTAAAATTCACACTTCCATTTAAAGCACATCTTGTAAGTAAATGTTTACAGTTACTTGATTAAAATATATTAAATAAACGTGTAAACTTGACTTTAGTTCTGTGTATATAGACATGCTATGCCTTATGCTTGAGTTTATTTCTGACTGTCACATAAAGTATGTTTATTCATCTTTCAGCTTCAAACTAAAATAAATCAAGGACTCAAAATGTAATTTGATCACGGATTAATCACTACTGGTATGTCTTAAAGAAAGTGGTCCCTTTATAATCATTAATTTCTCATGAAATTAACGCAATTAATTTATTCCACATAATTCCTCTCTCTCCAAAATAATCTGTGGGGTTTTTTGCGGGGGTACTGGGATTCAAATTCACAAACTTGCACCTGCCAGGCAGGCATTTACGCCACTGATCTAAATCTCCAGCCCTAGTTTTGGAGACACTGTCTCACTTTGCAGTTCAGGCTGACCTTGAACTCACTTTGTAGCCCAGGCTGTTCATGAACTTGTAATGATCCTCCTGCCTTAGCCTCTCAAGTCCTGGGATTAAAGGCATGCACCACGATGTTTGGCTAATAATCTGTGTTTTTTGATAAGGGATAAAAATAAAGAATTAAGAACAGAAAGCTACCTCTGCAAGGTGAATAGAATCAATATGTACCTCAAATGTATTCTAATGAAAATTTAAAAAAAAAGAAGTGTCATTAACTAAGACTATTATATGAGAATGTAGCTTTAAAAACTCAGAACTACACTAGCTATATCCATTGTAAGAATGAAAGTGTTAGATCTTCAGCACCAAATTTTCTTTTCCGTTGCTCTGGTACTTTTAGATGGTCGGTGGCATAAGCTAAGAACATTAGCCAACAGGAATGATACTAAATAGGTGCAGATAGGTACAAAACAAGTTGTTTGACTAGCCTATCTGCTTACCCTGGTCTCTATGGTATAAGAAGAATCAATAGCCTTTCTTTTACTCATCCTTCATCATAAGCTTCTACTTTTTTTTTGTAATGTACTTTACAATGAAAACTAGGTAGCAAGCTTCTTCAAATTCCATTTTAAATAATTAGATTAATGATGACAATTTTGTGGTATTTCCAAAATTTGCCAAATGGGAGTCAAACTCATAAACTTTGTATTAGTGTCTTCCTTAGTTACTCAAAGTTTAATTGCCTGTTACTTTACTATGTCCAAGTATTTAGATATGGTTAAATTGATGATATTTGGAACAGGAAGCTGTAAATCTTTTTGTTGCATATTGGTAAACACAAGTCAATTTTATAGATACAAATCCTGTGAATAACTTCCTAATTTAAAGTATGACCTTCAAATTGCTTATTTTTAAATAGTTTATTCCTATATTGCAAATAGGCACTAAATTTGTGCTTACACATGACCATGCTTTTTGGATGGAAGAAAAGTACATTAAAAAAAGCAGACATCAAAATTAAGTTAGAATAGAGGATGAAAACATCATATGTTATCACTAGTTAAAAGATGGCTAATACTGAGATGATGATAGATTTTGCTCAAATCCTGGCTATTCATGGAAAGGCTCTCAAAGTTAAAATCTACGCCACATGGCAAACATTTGACCAATTTTAGCAGGCAACTAGCCAGCCCAGCAGATGGACATGGGAAGATCCAGCCAAGAGTGCACTTGCTCCATGACAAGCAGCCATGAGGTGCATATTAAGATCATTATTCCTTGATGAGAAATGCAAAACATCTGTTTACTGGGGGCTGCTGTTCTACCAGCTGGAAACTTGTATCAACTACCAAAATATCTGATATTTGAATAGCTTCCTAGGTTAACAAATAGAACTGTTTGTAGCTCAATGTTGAGATGGAGATAATTAACATTATTTTGACCTTTATTTCCTGTAGACTCCTAAAGCTAATTCTGGGTACAACTTAAAGATATTTAGGTGCTTTTGTCTACATAATGATATACAGACATTGATATAAGGACCAAATGCTTTCTATAATCAAAACCCATTAATGTTGGAAGTAATCACATTAAGAACCTTACACAACTAATACCAAATAACTGAATGAAGATAGTTTTAGCTGTTTCTCCAACATATCTAGATTATTCATTTATATTAAGTCCCACCAATTTACCAAATTTACCTATTTAAGATGTGTTAACAATAACCACTTTTCTTTGACCAACTGCTGTAGTTCTGACTAATGGGAGGGCAAGTGAGGCTGGAAATACACTAGACCCTGTGTGGAGTTCTCCAACCAATCATCTAGCATTTCACGCTTCTGCCTACAGGTTGGACTAGTGTCTTCTCCCATTAGTAGTTTTCAATTATTTAAGAAATGAAAAATGCATCACTTTTTGAAAATAATTTCCTGGACTTAAAAAAATGAAAAAGTTTAGATTAGATTTTCTCAGCTTTATTGAGGTACAATTGGCACATAAAATTTTGTACATGTAAGGTATAGGATGTGTTATTTTAAAATATTTAAGAGAATTAATATACCCCCTACCTCACAGTTCCTACTGCATGTTTGTGTGATGATAACATTTGAAATCTACTGTCAAAGCAGATTTTGAGTATAAAATGTATTATTACTAACTGTAGGCATCATACTGTACATTATTTCTCCAGAATTTTTTGATCTTATAACTTGAAGACTGTATCCTTTGACCAACAAGTTCACGCTTTTCCCATCTACTACTTAGTAGCAACAACTTTTTCTTCTCTACTTCTCTCAGGCTGACTTTTGTAAATTCCAGATATAAGTAAAAACCTGCAGTATTTATCTTTCTGGCTTAATTCACTTAGTATGACATATTCTAGGTTCATCTTTATTTTTAAAAGTGACAGAATCTCCCTCTTTTTTAAAACCTGAAAAGTTGAATAGTATTTGATTGCGTGTATATACACGATTTTTTGCCTTTCTCCATTGATCTATCAATGAAAATATATTTTTTTACATCTTGGGTATTTCAAATAGTGCTGTAATGAACATGAGTGCAGTTATCTTAACAAGGTGTCAGTTTCTAGTATCAAAACCCATTATTTTTGAAAGAACCATTTCTTTTCGATACTCAGAAGTAGAATTGTAAAATAAGAAGGTAGTTCTATTTTGAACTTTTTGAACAACTTCCATGCTGTTTTCCAAACATATACGATAACATGCATTCCCATCAACCCTGTGCAAGGGTTTCCTTTTCTCCATATTCTGAACTATGGTTTTAATATACTTAACTCCTATTCACCAACTGTAGTTTTAATACCTGCTATTGTTTATAGCCAGATGTCCCCCAAAGCCCCAAGCACTCATAGGTGGGACTTTTGGGAGGTGATTGGGTCATAGTAGGCTGTTACTCATCATGGATTAGTCCACTGATGAATGTATAGCTAAATATTACGTTAGGAATTGAAGCCTGGGTTGGGGCCAGAGGCCGCAACCACAAGCAAGCCAGCCCGCCTCCCTGGTGAGTCTGCACGACCACCACCGCGCGGAACCCAGGGGGAGAACTATGTGCCTTCTGTGGACCCTCCATGTTGGGGCGAGAGACCGCAACCACAAGCAAGCCCGCCTGCCCCCCTGGTGAGTCTGCGCGACCGTGCGGAGCCCAGGGGGAGAACTTTGTGCCTTCTGTGGACCCTCCATGTTGGCGTGAGAGGCCGCAACCACAAGCAAGCCCGCCTGCTCCAGGGTGAGTCTGCGCGACTGTGCGGACTCCAGGAGGAGAGAAAGAGTTGGGTCCCATAGGGCTGCAGGTGCACGGGCTATGAATCAAGGACCC
>RJWM01029849.1:0-23941 GCA_004363535.1 Dasyprocta punctata | reverse complement strand
ACAATAGAAAAACAAAGAACTGGAAATGAGGGGGCCTGGCCAACAACACCCTTATTTCCTTTTCAAAGAAAGAAGAAATGCCCTGAATTAAAGAAACTACAGCCTTGGCCTTCACCTCTTATAACTGCTGATCCTATCCAGGAAGGAGATATTAGTTTACAAATGGCAAACATAAGCATTGATGATCAAGGCCTCCCCAGTGTGAAGATGAATATGACCATGTTACAAGATAGCAGGCACCCAGGTGAAAATACATTTAATACTGACTCTGTAGCTACTTTACCCAAGGAGTTTGGAAATGTAGAAAAAATTTGGACTGCCTCAATACTAGGAACCACAAAAAGCTTTGTAGGTGAAAATAAAGCTCTGCAGAAAAATACATTACAAGAAAAGCCTGAACAAGAGCCACTGCAAGAGAACCCCCTGGGAAATTTTAATCATTTAACTCTCCAATCAATCAAAGTTGATCTTGCACCAACTGTAGATCTACAGGATGATGAGAGTTTATGTCACTGCAATCCCTGGCTCAGCAATCCCATAACAAATGAAAATCAAGACACAAAATTGAATGCTTCTGTTATTGAAATATCTGATGAATTGTCAGCATCCCGTGGTGCCCTGCAGGATGCCCAAACAAGTGAGGACAAGTCAGAAGGAGAACCTTTAGCATCTTCATCACACTATGCATGTGATTTCAATCTTTTCCTGGAAGACTCTGCAGACAATAGACAAAATATCTCTGCTCGGTCTTTGGAGCACATCGAGAAAAAATCAAGCTTGTGTGTCTCTGCAGCTAATTTGAATTCAGAGTCTGTGCATAGCAAAGCATGTCACTGTTTGGATTTTTCTAAGAAAGACAGTGAACCAGAAGAAGTGATTGTTAATGTTAAAACCAGGAGGAAAGCTAGAAGGATCATTTCAGATGATGAAGGTGAGGATGATTCTCTAAAAGAGAGCATAAATCCTTTCAGCACATCTCTCCTTCCTTTGTCATCTGTGAAACAATTTGATGCTTCTACTCCCAAAGATCACAGTCTACCCGGACGATTCTTTTTACCTAAAATATCTGGCAGTGTAAATAAATCTATGAACTCTAGGAGATCTGTGGCTTCTAGAAGTTCTCTGATTAATGTGATTTTAGACCATGTGGAGGATGTGGAGGAAAGACTTGATGACAGCAGTAAAGCAGAGGGTGCTCTAGATGACCTGGAGGAAGGAGCCGAAGAAAGCAGTGATGAAGTTGCAGAGCACACAGAGGATCCTTCTGGAGAAAGCCTGTCTCATGGGCTAATGATGTCTAAGCCATTAGGCTGTAGTCTGCAGACCCCTCTTTGGAATGCTGACCCTTTCTCTGCTGAACCGTTGGTTGACTCTCCACAGAGTAAGGCAGTGGAGGCTGTAAATGACTATGAGACTCTTGTAACTCATGGAAAAGAACTGAAAGAGTGTGGAAAAATACAGGAGGCCTTAAATTGCTTGGTTAAAGCCCTTGACATAAAAAGTTCTGATCCTGAAGTCATGCTCATGACTTTGAGTTTATATAAGCAACTTAGGAACACTTGAAAATACTGTAACCTGTTTTTTTTTGTGTTGGGGAGGATGGTTTTTGTTTTCAGATATAAAGTCCTACTGTGTAACCCAGACTTCCCACAAACTCATAAACTGGCTTTATTCTCCTGAGAGCAACTGACTATAAGGTGATTTTTGTTTCCATAATTGTGCTCTTTGGCAGCATGAGGGATTTGTGCATAAGGCAAGAAAGATCTCATCAAGCAACTTCTGCCTCTGTCTCCTAGCTCCTTTTCCACCTCTCTCAACATTTTTTTCTGAACTTTAGGTTAATAGTTCTTCACTTGAGTATTCTTACTTTTTTCTTTTAACCATACTCTATAAACTTGAGAGAATTAACTGTGTGTGCAGGTTGTTTTTGAAAATTTTTTACTTGCAATGCTAGAGATTGAACTTGTTTTATTTTTTTATGTTGAGACAATTGTCCAGATTGGGCTCAGACTTGCCATCTTCTGCCTTACACGCCCACCTCATTCTCTCTGAGTGCTAGGATTATATTCATAAACTACCACTCCCCACCTGAAGTTTGCTGTAAAATTACTCTGGCTATTTTCTCTGAAAGGGATTACCTTTGAATATCACAATTCAGATAAGAACATTGAAGTTACTTTTCTCAAGTGTAAAAACAAAAAACGATCTTAAGGACCAGCTCTGTGTTATGGGCAGAAGAAAATAAGGGTGAAGGATTCTGTTAGGCACAATGAAAGAAAAGTGCTTCTCACAGCCTACCTTACTGAGGCTGGGGAACACTTGCAAAGAACCAGTCCTAAGGACTCAGTTACTGCCTTGAGTATCCTCTTAATTACCCCATCTCATGAATTTTCAGATGTATAGTTCTAAACAGGTGCTTTTGAAAATAAAGCTGTTACTGGATTCTTTCTGTTCAGTAGAAGGGATCTGGTAGACGTATGTCTCCAGCAACTAGGAGTGGCTGCGTCTAGATTGCTCATGAGTCATGGTCTAGGATAGGCTAAGAAAGGAGTAGGCAGTGTAGAAGGCTGTACCCTGCATGGTTTCTTCCATCATTCTTGCCACATTCTGGAGCAGTTCTGGAAGTTCTTAAACAGTGATAAAATAAATTTCAGTGACTGCTGCTGCTGAGTGCCACCAAGTGGAAAGGCAGGTACCTTGGTTAATTTTCTCTCATTATGAGACAAAATACCTGATGCTCAAAATTAAGGAAAGAAAAGTTTATTTAGCTCACAGTTTGTAGAGGTTTCAGTCTGTAAACAGCTGACTCCAAGGCATGGTGGCATGGTGAGGGTCAACAGCTCAAGGTGGCAGAAGTCAGCAAAGCAACAAGGGCAGAAAGGGGGAGCATGCCTCTTTTCCTCACTTGTATTGTAATCATGCTAACCCCCCTAGAGTGGGTGTAGGGCTCACACCATCTCCATGCCCTCCTCTTGCACAGGATGTGGATGTTTACAAAGTGAGGACCCTGACCCCCTGCTGAGTCACCTAGTTATACTTCTAGACTTCTCAAGGTGACACAGTGTATCAACTATTACAATCCACCCCTTGTCAACTTGGCAATCAGACACATTTCTTTAAACCAGTTTCTAGATACAAAGACATGCTTATTTTTTATCCTTTCACAACTTGAGCATTATAACACAGGTTTAACAATCCTTAAGAATCAGTATTAAATCTATCAACACTATATTACATTAGAACCATAACTTTTCTCTCCTTGCCCCCCCAAAGACTCATGCACATCCCTTTATGCAAAAGGCCTTTAGTCCATCTCTAAGAGCTGACAAAGTCCTAACATTTTCAGTATTGCTGAAATTTCCATATACTAAGTCTCCTCCAAGATGCAAGGCAAACTCTTAGCTGCAAGTACCTGTACAAATGAAAAGTTAAACACTTCCCACATTCAATGGCACAAAATAAACATTTCCATTCCAAAAGTTACAAAAAAGGAACACAAAGGATTGGGACCAAAGCAAGTCCAAAATCCAGGGCAAACATTAAGTCATGTAGTTCCCTGTGCAGCATCTGAAGCAATCTGTGGCAAATTGTGAGCTCCAAAGGGCTTGAATAACTGCACCCCTTTGGCACATCTGGTGGTTGTAGTTCCCACAGATTTTCTTAAGCCTGCTCTGCTTCCTCTTTGCAGCTTTCCTTAGATGATCCACATTCCTGACTTTTCAACTGCACCATTGGCTTCACACTCATAGATTCACACACTGTCCTCTCAGTGGCACACTGCCTGGTCTCTTAGGTCTTCTGAAATTGAGGTGGAAACCTTTTTAATCCCATAGCTCTTGCCTTCTGTGTGCACCCAAAACCAGTACCACGTGGCTGATGCCAAGGTGTGCTGCCAGCTGGAGCAGTATCCAGGCTTTCCTCTCTCTTAGCTGAGGGTGTGGAAGGCCTGGATCACTGGACGCTCTGAATCCAATTCTGAGAAATAAACTTTCTATGATGCCACCATTCTGTAACATGGTGCTCTATGGCTTTCTCCTTAAAGCAAAGTCTTTCACTTTTGCAGTTTTGAGGCTGTAAAGGATAGAGACTTGATATTTCTTATGATGCCCTCAAGCCATCTTTTCTATTTTCCTGTTCCTTCTTGGCAGTAAAGATCTCCTCAGCTCTATCTCTGTAGTCCACAGCTTTACTGGAGCTTCCTCTCTGACCAAACTCACAACATTTTAAATCATCCTGCTGGACTTGCTCTTGATTCTCAATGTAGATCTGGCTAAAAGCTCCCAACAGTAGTCATGCTACCACCTCAACACTCGATTGCCTTGAAATTTCTTCTGCCAGATTTATTAGTCCACTGCCCTTAATCTCAGTCTCAGATGAAATCTCTGGACATGAACAAAATGCAGACAACTTTTGGCTAACAACCAATGTAGTCCTTCTTCTCAGTAAAAACCTGCTGAGCCTGGTCTTTACTGGTAGGATTTCTATCAGCATTTTGGTCTTCTAAACTCTGACCAGGATCTACCATATAGAACAACCTAAGGTGTTCCAGCACTACTTTTTCAGCTGGCATCTCTAAACCTTTCCAAACTCCTCCCACAAGTCATTCCCAAAGGCTCTTGAAACACATGGTCAGTTATAGTCACAACAATGACCCCACTTCTCTGGTACCAAATTCCGTGTACCATATAAGGGAGGAAAAGAGGCTGCTCTCCCTTTTGATTGTATTACTTTTGCTGTCTTTTGCCACCATAAATTATTGCCCCTGTGCAATGCCAACCTGCCTTGGAGCCAGCATTTCATTGACTGAAACCCCCACAAACTACGAACTGAGTCAACCTTCCTTAATTCTGGGCCTTGGGTAGTTTATCTCAGCAATGAGAGAAGAGTAACCCAGACAGCAGACTTGTGAAAACATTACAGGTTGTTCTCATCCACCCAACTCACCAGATCTGGCACCATGTAATTTCTGGCTCTTCCCCGAAGCCAAAATGACCATTACAGAGACAAGAAAGCACAACTAAAAAAACAAAAGCATACTTCAGTAACTACTTCAGAAAGTGGCAAGAATGATGTGGTAAGTCTGTTTAAAGACAAGAGGCATATTTTAAGGGGAGCTAGTGGCAGTGTATCTTTTACTGTAATAATTTTAAAAATTTAAACTTTCGCTATATTTTTCTATCAGATCTCTTATTTCTTGATTCATAAAACAGAGGTTCTTATCTACCATATGTTTGAAGCACTCCAATTTCTCAACTTCCTTCTATCACTTCTACTTTCCTGCTTTTGTTTTCTGCATTTTACTTGTATTTTTAAAATCACCTTCAAAAATGCTGGGGATTTAGCTCAGTGGCATGAGCACCTGCCTGGCAAACGTGAGTGAGTTTGATCCCTGGTACCGAAAAGAAAAAAAAATCTAAAATCACCTTCAATAGAAACTGTTTGTCATAAATGGTTGCTTGCTTTTCCCCCTTCCCAGGGCCTGGCAATCACACATCTGTTCTCAAAATGTAAAGATTTTCCTGTTGTGTTATTTCATATACAGGAAATCATATAATATGTAGCTTTTTGTATATATTATATAATATATGTCATATAATATGTCATAGCATGCATCAGCCTTCATTCCTTTTGTTAGCTGAGAAATAAGTAATTGTATGACTCTCACATCTTGTCTGTCCATTCATATGTTGATGAACATTTGAGTTGTTGCCACTCGGCAGTTGTGAATTTTGCTGAAGTGAAAACACTTGTACAAGTTTTTATTTGCACACATATTTAAAAGTTTTTGGATGAGGGCCGGGAGTTTAGCTCAGTGGCTTCAGCGCCTGCCTGGCAGACATGAGGTAAAGAGTTCGAACCCTGGTACTGACAAAAAAAATATAGTTTTTGAATATATACCTAAGATTGTTTGGTCATATGGCAACTCAATTTAAATTTGAAGAACCACCTAACTATCCTGTGCACCGTTATTTTTGCATTGTCATCATATTCAGTAACTCATTTAAGTTTTTTTTTTTTAAGTATTTCATTAATCTTAAAAGTTGAAAATCATTAAGATGGGTCTCAGTGTGGCTAAGTTAAATTGTTCAGTGCATGGACCACACTCATTTTATTACTTTGCTTTCTCCACTCCTATTAAAAATAAGTTCTCATCTGTATCTTGAATTACTTATTTTTGATAGTCATTTTTTTCTCTATTTACCTTTGTCTACCTCTTTTCAATGGAGGGTTTTCTTAAATGTTTGGCAAGTCTGGGTTGTCAATTTGTATTTAAGAACTTGATGTCCTTTAATGTGGTTCCCTACATAAATAGGACTTGTCACCTGCTGCCCTGTGCTTTAGAGTGGCTAGGGGCTTAAGAGGAAAAAAACAGAAGGAAGCCTTCACATTTCATCTGCCGATGAGCTGATTTTGTGTCAATAGCAAGATGACACAGTGTCTTCTGTATCTCTTCTCAGTTAGTCATTTCATTTAATGAAGATGTTTTCAGCCTCTCTTAGGTTCCCACACATCATCATCACTGGGGTGTTTAGAGCTCCAGACTCCCCACTGTTGCCCTTTTTGTAGTCATGCCCCATCCTAGTGGTCATGGACTTCTGCCATTCAGTTCCTCTGCTACCCTTTATCTGTTACCATCTTTCTTCTATTCTGCCTTCCAGAAGTTTGTCAGCACTTCTAGATTACTGAAAATCCTTCATTAATTCTTTGTTCATGTGTATTTACACCTTAAACTTTATTACTTTCATTTTGTGAGGACTCAGAGAGAGCAGAAATAAATATATACGGACAATCTGTTAGCTTTAGCTCAAAGTCCTCCATCCACCTTTAAATGTGGATGTGCCAAAGGAACAAAGGTAAGAAAAAAAATATTTTTACTAGTGCTATAAGATGGCATGTTTAGCTTACATTTCCTTATCTGTTGGAAATTAGGTAGTGTGACTAAAGGAACAAATATTCTCTGAGGACCAGTTTCTCTACTCTAATAGACACATGGGTCATGTGATGGGCATTATCTCTTCGAAAGTATTCCTGATAAAATATAAATGATAGGATTTTTCAGTAGGACCGCAGCTTCTGAGGCTCTGGAAAACCTAGGCTAGAATGATTTGTAAAGAAAACAGTCTTTATCCAGTGTATTGGCAGTATGGGAGAACAGAATAGGTAATTACACCTAGAGAATGAACAAATATTCATAGATTACCTGCTATGTATCGAATACACAAACTAGGCCTGTGAGAAATTCTACTTTCAAATTACTGACAATTTATTATTGTTTTTTAACATATCTCCATTAATTTAACTTATTTAATCATTTTTAGAAGACATTATTTTAAAAAAAGCTAACCTAGTGACGCTTGTGCTGTCCTGTTTGTTATAAGGTTAATTGTAGCGTTCAGTGTGGGTATTCTCAAAAATGCTGATACACTGCCACCTGGGGACACTTGGAGAACATTGCACAACAGTCATAGGTTCTCCCACTGGGTTTCTCAAACCCATTATGACAATGTATGAACACCTCTGGCCACATGCTTGGATTTACACATTTGTTCTTTCACTGTTGAAGGGTGGGTTGTATGCAAATACACACATCATTGGCATCAAATAATTTCTGAGTCCATAATATGTGTTAGGAACTCTATAGAAAACAGACATCAGTGCTGAACAACTCTTAATCTCAAGCCTCAGTTTCAAAATTTTCTATGATGAACCTTCTACATATATGGAGAATGGAACAATCAGAACATTTAAACAAGTCACTCAGTCTTTCTTTTGGGCACTGAACTAGGGAATAAGCACTATCTGAAGAACATCATAAACCGTGGTCTCCTGTGTAAGTAAGCTATATGATGTTTCAAGCTGATTTTAGACAAAATGGTAAACATTTAGATGTTTTAAAGTCTTCTTTAGATTTGTTTTTGCAATGCTAGGAATTGAACCCAGGGCTTGACATATGCTGAGTGAGTGCTTTGGTACTGAGGTACATTAGCCCTCTGATCTAGATTTTTTTGTTTCAAAATGGTTGGAATCTATAGAAGTACTGAGAAATGGATATGTGAAGATAACATTACATTTGCTTATTTTCTGTCTTCTTTGTTCTTAACTACTTCTGAAATGACTCAAGTAACCAGTTAAATAATTAATAGGGTCTATTTTAATATCACATGAAAGGTGAGTTGAGAAACAGAGGTTGAATGTGTAATAATCACAAGAGAGAAATGGTCATTGTACAAAGTTTCTGTGAAGCCAGGTAACAAGGTTATCAAAGTACGGAAATCTTTGGTACACACTCATTTGTTTTCCATGTAAAACTCAACAATTTAAAATATAATATTCTAGTATTTGTGAAGCTGTGGGAAAATGGACACACCAACAGTCACAAGAATACAAATTGGAGGACAATTCTATGTTACTAAACATTAACTGCCCATACTTTTTGACCGCATTGACCTTTGGCTTTTTGGCTACTATTTTTCTATGAATTTCCAAGGATAAAATCATACATTTGCACAAAGATGCCCGTTTTGTATTGTTTGAGGTAGAAAACAAATTAGCATATAACTCAATATTCATCAGCTAGGAAGTACTTAAGTAAATCACAATATATTAAAGTTAAGGACTATATACTGTTTAAAAGACTGAAATAAATATATGTATATATATTCATGAAACTACCAGTAGGCATACTGCTCCATAAAAAAAAAAGCAAATTGTAGAACATGTGAATGTGATGTGATTTTAATAAATAAACACAAAGTAACAAAGCTATATATCTCAAAATGCACATGTACATATGGGTTTTTACATAGCGGTTTGGCTGGACTATCTGTCTCTAACATGTTTTGTGAGGAAAGATCTTGAGAATCACTTGTAAAAATTTAAAACAAATAACAGTTTAAAATATTTTGGGAAAAAAAGGAAGAAGATAAGATTGGAAAACTGTATAAGGTTACAATTAACATTGATTGTGGTCCATTGAGAAGAATCAGCAAAAACCTTGCTTTGCCATGCCCATGCTGTTTGTATTACACATAGTGAGTCTTAATGAGATGTTTCAGAAGCTCTGCTGTTTGACTCAAAGTAGTGCAGGATGCAGACTGATTTCCAGTTGTCCCAACCTACCAGTTCAATAATAAAAGCATCTAGCACTCTAGCACTATGACATGGCAAAATTCACTCTAGAATTGCAGTCTTCAAAATCAGGTGGCATCACTGAATTCTGTGATGTACATATTCTCTGGATGTCCTGCTTGCAATACTTAGCACCTAGCTAATGATCACCATTACTTTCTTTTGCAGGTACAGACTACCTCCACTCATTCACATAGTCACTTCCTGTTGGAAACAGCAGAGTCATGTTGGACCACGGTATTTTCGTTTTCTAAGGTCCCCTCCTGGTCTCCAACTTCACCAATTCAGGAGTCTCTATGATCTCACATTTAACCTAATTTTGCCTCAAAGATACAGACAAGAATCAATTAGTGTACACTACTTAATCTACTATAGTAACAATATCTATGCTCCCTATTTTATTCTATTCAACACCTTACCAATATCCATGGTAACACTTTGTCAGGTATTAGAAAAAAAATTTAGATTATGATGTGATAATCAGCAGCTCCATCTTCTCTTTTTCCAAGTATATATTCTTTTTAAAAAGGATCAGAGAATCTTTTCACCTTTTTTTTTTTTTTTTTTTTTTTTTTTTTTGTTACCAGGAATGAAACTCAGGACCTTGCATTTGCCACACAGGCACTGTGACACTGAGCTATATCCCTGGCCCCTTATTTCACCTTTAAAAGAGAACTGAAATCTTACGTGATCCTTAAATGTCATTTTATCCCATAACTCTTCAAATTCACCACCTAGAAATGTTCTAATTCCTTGGAAATTTTGAAGATAGCATTAGTATTTGAAGTCAATTCATAACTTATCTGAGTCGTAGGCAATGGCCTCCCATTTTACTCGAGTTTGCCATTTAGAAGCCACATTCCAAAGTTGTAGTCCTGCTGTCTCTTTACCTCCCAGAGCTGGCTCACCAATGGAACTGTCAAATGTCACCAGACAGAGTTCCAGGTAGTCTCCAAAATGGACTCATCCCATCCATGGTGCAGGTGGTAGGTCTGTTGACTTGCATTACAGAAAACCATTTTTTCTATGACAGTCACTACAAATCACCTAACCACCATCACCAAGAGCAGGAGTCCTCAGCAGTCATGTTAGTTACTTGAGTAGCCTCAACTACGACAAGGTAACATTACATAAGATGTCAATGTGACATCATCCACCTCGGATTCGGTATTTTAAAAGGTAATTTTGTAAAAACAACTTGGTCTTGGCAAAATCAACTGCTTTCCCCAAAAGACACTGGGTTTTGTGAGTTTGTTTTTCGAAGTCATTCTCATGCATGCTAAGCAGGAGCTCAATCCCTGAGCCACACCTCAGCCAGGAATTGGCAGCCTCTCATGGCAGCTAGCACGGGTTGCCTCTACTTACGGCAAAAAGCATTTCACAAGCATTTATACTGCAACCAGTTATATGTGATAGGAATGAAGAGATGACATACACATTTTACAGCAGACACTAAGTGATTAGTCAAATAGCTGACTGACCTCAAGTTAAACCTCAGCTCTCCTCTGCTTTTTCAATTTATATACTCTTCTCAAAAATATGTAGGATTCTAATTTCCAGTATTTAAATGCTTTTGTTTCAAATCAAACTGAAAAGGTAGAATAGTAATATGATATTTTAGTTACCGGGACAATAATGTTTGACGGTTCTCAAAAAAAAAAAAGAAAAAAAAGAAAAAAAAAAAAGAAAAGAAAAGAAACTAATAATAAAAACAATGAAACACTTTTTAATTGAAGTAGCAAAATAGTTTGTCATGATTAAAAATAACCATGCTAGTAAGGGTTCAGAGAAATGAGAGCTCCTTTACACAGCTGGAGGAGGGTGCACCCTCGCCCTGTGGCCCTGTCCCAGGTTCTCCAGCTCGGTGGCCAGAACTGCGGTCTTTCCCACACCTGCGACCGGAAGAAGGGCAAAGGCGCGCCTTTTTAGGAGGCGGGAGGATCCAGGGCCACAGGCTACAGATCTGGGGGCGCAGACGGAGAGCAGACTGGGGACCAGGTCTGAGTGGACCCGATGGGGATGCTGAGCCCTAGAAATGTGTCCAAAGAGTCCGGAGATGCAGGAATGAGGGTTGTTTGGGGGACAGAGGCCCGGTGGGGTCAAGGTGTTGCTCACGAATAATAAGGATACCAGGAGAGCCCGACTTTCTGCCGGACTCCTAGGACTCCGCCTGGCCCAGTCCTCAGGGACCCAATCAGGCATCCCCAAGTTCCCCACAGCTAATGAGGACCCTCCAGGTCCGAGCCTTGGCCAATCACCGCTTGGGGCGTGGTTCTTTAAGAAGGGCAGGCCGTGGAGTGAGAGGGAGCTTCTGCCAGGTGGGGAGCCCTCTAGGTCCCTAGGTTCCCCTCACTGAGGCACCCTGTCTCTAGACGTCATACTGGATCTATGTGGCCCTCAACAGCTGTTGCCCGATTTGGAAACAATAGTAACTCAATGGTTTAGAGCAGTGATGAGGAACCTTCTAGAGACCCAGTGCCAAACCCACTTATCTATAGCACAGTGCCAACACTGCAATTAAACCTGCATACTGAGGTTTTAGTTTGGAGGAAAAAAAAAAAAAAAAAAAACAAACCTCGCAAACATCTTTTAAAAGAAAAACAGTAACGGAACTTTCGGTGATACAAACTGCTTTTTACTTAAAGGTAAAAGTTTGCGTTTGGTGTGCTTCTGTACAATTAATCTGATCTTTGCTGTTGCACACTTGATAATTTGTCAAAACTTGGCTCATACTTGGTTAGTCTGAGAGCAACCCATGCAGCACTTAGGTCATCTGTGAGTCTGTTTCTTGTATCTGATTCGATTGCATTCATGGCTAAAAACTGCAGCTCACTAATATAAGATGACCCAAAATAAGAAAAGCATTCCCTATTGCTTTCATTACTTAAAATTATTTGGCAGAGAATTCCACATTTTAAGGGTTTCATTTTCAGAACTACAACTGTACTTCACTTTGTCAGACCTTCACTATCTTCTCAACTGTTGCATGCAGGCAACAGAATTTATTTTTCTGGATAGGACTTTCTTGAAATTCTAATTCTTTATTTCCAGATTTCCAAAATATAACCAGTGTAAGCAAGAAAGGTCAAGTTCTTCAAATCTGGCTTTATCTGGAGAAGAAAACATAGGATTGTTTTCATCTTATGGGACTATAAAAATCTGTTCCTAAAATTCTCCTTGGCAGCTGCTATAGTGCTATAAAATTCCTTGTAGATTTCCTGATGTCTTATTTGCAAGTGCAGAGTTTTCTAAGTCATTTTTAGATTGGGAATATATTTCAACTGTACACTTTCAAGGTCTCTTTCAAAAGCCTGCAGTTTTCTCTTATATGTTTTGAAATCATAAAACACCCTTTCTGCTGTTTTCCCTATATCTTCTTCAGTAGTTTCTGTTCATTACATAATCCTTTCTTATTGCATTCAGTCACTTCAAATGACTGCTCATGGAATGATCTTCCACTATCTGTTTTCAGTTTTGTTTGTTTTACTGTAGTTACTTCTTGGTGTTCAAGACTTGGGGTCTACAAAAACACAAAGTTTTTAAAATTTAAGCACCCAATACAAATTTACCCCTATACCAAAAATAGCTAACACTGTTAATTAACACTAACTAATTTTGGATAATCCCTTAATCAACAATCTATGGCAGTGATTCTCAGCTGGGGCTCCTCTTGAATTTGGTGACCAACAGTGTGAGAGCACGATGTTCCACTGGTCAGTTTTTGGCCTTCTCTGAAAAAGGTATCTGGGTACATTTCCTGCCTTGTGGAGGCTTCTGCTAAAATCACAGCCAGTCCAAGGAAATATTTATCGTTGCTTTTGTTTTCATAAATTCTTCACCAAAAAACTAAATATGATGCTGCAGATTTAAATATTCCGGGGGGACAATATAGCATTAAAAGAATCTCAGTTCTTAATTCGAACATCTGTTTGCTAAGTCTTAGATATTCAATTTCAATTTTTCATAAGAAAACTCAAAGCTAAAATCTTGTGTTAACAGAAATGGATTAATTAAACTAATTAAAATTCACAGGCAATTCTCATGACAAGCCATGAGAAACCTCAGATGAATCAAAGCTGATGAGTTGGGGCTGGTGACCTCATTGCCGGACACTGCTACTCCTTTCCAAGCATGTGCATGGCCCCTGTGTGTCCTGTCAACAGATGCTCAGCTGCTGGGGTGATACAGAGGTGACTCAACTCACATATCCACAGAGAGGGCTTTGCATGCCTGCTGCAGCACACATATGTCATAGGTTCACCACTGCTGGCTTGGAGCTGGGAGTGAGAGGGGGATCCCAGCACATAGCTGAGAATTGGGAAACATTTTATTAGGTTTGTTCTTTCTGTTCCTTTTGGTTAAATAGTATACACAATTCATGTTTTTTTAGGAGGCCAATTGTGACAGTAAGAAGAACCTGAGACCACTAGAAGACTGGTAGTCCATCATCACCCTAAATATATGAGGAAAATCCAGAAAAGAAGAAAAAATGAGTTCCCAAGTGTTATGGTTTGTATCTGGATGTCCCTATAAAGCCTCATGCAGTCATGAGGGCATACTTCTAGAATTTGTGATTGATTCATGGTCCAATACTGGGATTATAGGCATGAGTGCTACACCCACCCTAGGTTGGGTGGGTGTGACCTACATACAATACATGGGACAGAAAGAATCTTTTCTCTGCACTCTTCTTTTTGCTCTTGTTGCTTCTGCTGTTTTCTACTGCAGTGAACCCTTGAGCTCTGCCATGTGCCACTCTGCCTTGCAGCCAACTGAGTACGGACTGAAACCTCCAGTAACTGTGAGCTAAATAAACCTTTCCTTCCTTAATTTTGGGTGTCAGGTATTTTGTCTCAGCAATGAGAAAAGTAACCAAGATATAAGGAGAGGGGAGAATGAGGTATTCCAGGAGAAATTAGGACATTGAGAGAGGTAAAGTAGCCACAGGTAGTGGTGCACACATTTAGTCCCAACTAAATGGGAGGTTGAGGCAGGAAGATGTCAAGTTCAAGGCCAGTTTGGGAAATTTAATGAGACCTTTTCTCAAAATAAAATAAAAGCCAGGTGTGGTGGTACATGCCTGTAATCCCAGCACTTGGGAGGCTGAGGCAGGAGGATCATTGTGAGTTCAAGACCAGCCTGAGCTACAAAGTGAGCTCAAGGCCAGCCTGAACTGCATAGTGAGACCCTGTCTCAAAATGACAATAAAATAAAATAAAATAAAATAAAATAAAATAAAATAAAATAAAATAATAAAATAGGCTGGTAATGTAGCTCAGTGGTAGAGAAACCCTGGATTTGATCTTCAGTGCTGGAAGAAAAGGCTGGGAGGTGGGGGTTATGGGTAAGACAGGAGGATGAGAAAAGACAGAAAGGAACTGATCTTGGCGGCACATACCTGTAATCCCAGCAATCTGGAGTCAGAGGCAGGAGGGTGGTGAGCTTCAGGCCAGCCTGGGATACTTGCAAGATGCTGTCTCAAATAAATGTTTAATACAAAAATTAAAAGAAAAAGCAGAACTGTACCCAGGACTATTTCAATTTTGCAGACAACCACTCCCTTCCAAGGTATTTGTGTACTGGGCTATGAGGAAGAAGGAGGGAAAAGATGAAGTTGTTGTAAGAAGGTTAAATCAATATGTCAATAACATACTACAAAACATTATTGAACTATTACATTTCCTTTTGTCTGCAAGTTTTTTTTGCCTCTCTTTTATTAGTATATGTTTGCAGTATACAGTGATTATATTTATTGAGGGAGTTAGAACATGTATTAACATACCCTTCCTTCCCCTTCCTCCCCCTCCCTGCATCTCTCCTTCCCTTTCCTGCTTGCAAAAATCATATATATTCACACCGAGTAAACAATAAGGAACATGACTCTCCTTTGTAACTTTCTATTTGGATCTGCAATTGGGATTGACACCCTAGGAATGGATGACTATGTAGCTTCATAGCATTTAAATAGAAAGGTAAAAGAAAGTATTAGCAAGAGTCAAGGTTAAGGTTACTTACATGTATGTTTAGGTAGAGAAATTCAAAGATTAAATAAATAAAATAAATAACTATAAAAAAGTATAATCACTGGAGGGAAAAAGTTGTTTTAAGAAGGTACAGTCACTGGGTTAGAATACATTCAACAGGGAGGCATACTCCCTGCCATACCACCAATGCCATACCAAATTAGAGAACTTTAGAAGAGAAGGGTCTTAGGGTCAGTCACATAGTCCAAGTTCTTTGATTTTATATATTTAGAACTAATCACAGAAGTTAAGGGACTTAATATCATACAGTCCATAACAGAACTGGGCAAGAACCTTGGGCAAGCCACTTATCATGGCCCATACCTGTTATGTAAGTATTCTGGGAGGCAGAGGCAGGAGAATAACAAATTTGATCTTTGCCTGGGCAACATAGCAAATTAGTAAAATGCTGTCTCAAAATAAAAATAAATAAGAGTTGTGGATGTATCTTAGAATCAAGGGCCCAATTCCTATGCAGCACTGTCCCGAGATAGGCTAGAAGAGGTGGCAGGATCATGAGGGTACTAACCTCATCAGTGGATCGCGCCTTTAAAGAGTTCATGAGCTACATGCACTGTTGAGAGTGAGCATGTCACTGGCAGTGTGACTTTGGAGGGTATTCCTTGTCCTCAGCCTCTTTCTGGTATGGGATCTTTCTTTTGCTCTGTTTCCTGATTGCTATGAGGTAACCTGCCCTTCCACCACATTTGTGCCTTGCCAAAGGCCTAAACATAATGGGGCCAGCTGACCATGGACTGAACCTCTAAAACAGTGAGTCAAAGTAAATTTTTCCTCTTCTAAGCTGATACATGTGTTTCGATATAGCAACAAAAGGCTGGCTAACCCAATTCCCCACTTCCCTTTTCTTTCTTTGGGGACTGAGTTTCAGGCTGGTGGCTGAGGCCTGTTCACATGTGAGTCAGGGCTGTGAGGCCATGTAATTGGGAAAAGCAAGTCTGGGGTGAAAACCAGTACTAAAGAGTTGTCACAACTGATGAGTGATGCTCAGCCTCCATGTCTGGGAGACAGTGCAGTGGGGCCTGTGATGGTCTTGGGTCTGCACACCACACTTGAAGGCACAGCAGCTGTCCTGCTTCAATGGATAGGTGCCACTTGGGAAGGAGGGTCCAGGATGGCCAGAATGGTCATGTTCTTGGGAAAAGCTGGAAATTCCACTTTTTAGGTTAGACTTTCCAAATTTTTGAATGCTGAAGATTAATTCAAAATATATCAAACAATTACTGAGCCAAAATTTGAAAACATCATTTAGCTGCCACTCTGGTCTGCTCTGGGGAGACCTCCTAGGTTAACAGCTTTGTCTAAAGCTTCATTGTCCTCAGATACAACCTGTAGTCCTGTTTAGCTTCACATGCACGGGCTACCATGCATGGATTCCTGGGACATACTTTCATTTCCACCAGTGACACCAACTTGCCCTGAGAATGGATTACTTTGCAGATGGCAGAATCAATCTGTTGTTGTTTCTGTTAACTGCACTTTCAGAAGTTGGCATTTCCCTGTTAGTGGCCAATCCACTCTGTTTGGGGCATTTGTATTTTTTGTTTAGAATGAGCTATCAAATGATTTACACCAAAGGTTATAATTTTTTTCAAGTTCAATCACCAAGGGTTGAGGTGTGGCACCTTAAATTGAGGAACCTGAGATTCCTGAAGTTTATGGTGAAGCTGAGGCTGGCTTCTGTCTGGACATGACTACTGACTGAGGAAGGTGATGTCAGAGTCACCTCTTTCCAATGCACTGAATTAGGGGTACTAAGCTCCAAAAAAGCTGAATGATGAAGGTAGACAAGGAGGTAAGTCATCATGGGGTTGTCAGAAGAAATGCAGTTAGGACAGAAGTGACCTGGTCACAGTAGCTCTGGTGTAGAAGGCCATCTGATGCAGATTGGACTGAGAGTTCAACCTCTACCACTCTCTGATGGCCACGCAGAGATAGACCAGGTTAACAAGGCTTGATTCGTTGCAGGCACTGAGAAGGAGAAGTTTCCAGCCCTAAATACTAGGGGTAGGTAATTTTTGGCCGTTTTTATGGACCGTCTGGAAGGCTGTTTTCATTACTTTTGTCTCGTTGTTGAGACAAAATACCTGACCCCCAAAACTTGGGAAGGAAAAGTTTATTTCTTACAGTTCTTGGGGGTTTCAGTCTGTACTCAATTGGCTCCAAGATAGTGTGGCATGGCAGCAGGGGCAGCCATTCATGGCGGCCGCAAAACAGCAAAGTGCGAACTGGCATGAGAGAGAAGGCACGCCTTCTTCCCATCCTTACACTGTATGTCGGCTCCACCCCTGGGAGAGTGCAACAACATCTCAAATCCCAGCGCTAGACAACAAACCAATCACAAACACTAGATTCAGCTGTGTCTATGATTACATGAGGCTCAAGGTGGGGCCATAGGAACACAAACCATAACAAAGGCTTACCCTTCTTTGGGGTGGGGTGGGCTGGGGACAAGGGGGTACATAGAGTCCCATAAAAAGTCAAAGCAGCATTGCCGAGGGCTGAAGTGGTAAATAGCTGCAGGGCTGTCTGCTCACACAGGGATTCAGCACCACTCTGAAGACTTTCCCAGGTTGAGACCCCAGGGGCAGAGGCCAATCTGTCCCTAAACTGAGGGCAGTGACAAAGGATGTTGGGAAGGCCCAGTGCCTGGACAGAATTCCACACCACTTGTGATATCGAGTATATTTGCAGGGAGTTATCAAAACCAGGAAGTAGTGTCACAAAGCTGGGGAGTGAACAATCAGGCACTGGAGGTGCCAAGACTGCCTGGTACTCCATGCTCTCATCCTCCTCATCCATGCCGTCTGTGTCCATTTCCTCATAATCTTTTTCCAGAGTATCCAGGTCCTATTAGGACACAAAGAACTCTCCTTCTTCCCTGCCCTTGCCCACATACCAGTGCACAAATGCCTGCTTGGCAAGCATCAGGTCAAATTTATGACTGAGGTGGGACCAGGCCTGGACAATGACTGTGGTGCTGCTTAGCATGCAGACTGCCTGAGGTGCATAAGCTAAGATGCCTCCAGGCACCACTGTGGGCTGCTGGTAATTGATACCCAAGAAGAAACAGAAAGCAGTGTAAGTGATGGCTCTGCGTGCCTTGGGAGAGGTTTACATGAGGACCCTATAATTGGGGAAGGGATAGTCATTTGGTATTTGATGTTTGCCCATCTTTAAGGAACAAGGGGACAGAGAAAAGAACACTACTGCTAGGGTTCAGACAAGTCCAGAATGTGGGACATGCTATGAGACAAGACTAGTCCCTTTCAAGGCACTGTCAAGAAGCATGAAAGCAGGGCATAGTTTTATGCCTGTAATCCTAGTACTTTGGGAGGCTGAGGCAGGAGGATTGTATGTGTCAGTCCAGTCTGGGCAACTTAGTAAGAACTTGTCTCAAATAAAAAGGCTGAGGATACACCTCAGTGAGAAGGTTCTGGTTTAAATTCCCAGTATCGAGAAAAAAAAAAGTGATGAGTTTCTTTTTTTTTCCTTTCTTTTTTTTTTTTTTTTTTTTTTTGCGGCACCGGGGATCAAACTCACAACCTCACGCCTGCCAGACAGGCACTTAAGCCACTAAACCAAACTCCCAGCCCTAGTTTTCTGAGGCAGGGTCACACTCTGTAGCTCAGGTCAGCCTTGTGCTCCTTGTAGCCCAAGCCAGCCTGGAACTCACAACGCTCCTACTACCTCAGCCTCCTGAGTGCTGGGATTAAAGGCGTGCGCCACCACACCAGCAATGAGTTTCTTTACTTTAAAATACAAATAAGTATAATGCCTGGTGCTTGATTAGCTCCTCACTTTGAAAATGGAGTGTAAAGCATTTATGGCAACTGCGAAAGTTTGTATACTGATTAGGTATTCTCATTTGGGAGAAGTACTATTAATTATGTTTGACATAAAAATGTATTCTTGCATTATATAACTATGTGGTTTTGTTTAAATGGGTCAGCAAAGCAAAAACAAAGAAAACAGATCTAGATATGAAATCTAGGGAGTAAGTATATGGGTGTTAATTATACTATGTATTCTTATTTTTCTGTTTAGAAAATGAAGGTTAACCCCGTAAAACTGAAGATCTTTATCTTAATCTAAATTTAGTCTACTTAAATACTAGTCTATCCAGAATATATTAAATACACTTCCTAAACCAGGTGTGGTGGCACACGCCTTTAATCTTAGCACTCAGGAGGCTGAGGCAGGAGGATCACTGTGAGTTCAAAACCAGTCTGGGCTACAAGTCGGGCATGGTGGTGCACGCTTTTAATCCCAGCACTCAGGAGGCTGAGGTAGGAGGAGCGTTGTGAGTTCGAGGCCCGCTTGGGCTACAACGTGAGCACAAGCCTGGCCTGAGCTACACAGTGCGACCCTGCCTCAAAAAACCAGCGCCGAGAGTTTGGCTCAGTGACTTAAGCGTCTGTCTAACAGGTGTGAGGTTGTGAGTTCAATCCCCTGTGCGGGGGAAAAAAAAAAAAAAAAAGGTGAGTTCAAGGCCAGCCTGAACTGCATAATGAGACATTGTCTCAAAACATAGGGCCAGGGGTTTAGCTCAGTGGCATAAGTGCCTGCCTGCAGGCGCAAGATTGTGAGTTCAATCCCCAGTGCCAAAAATAAATAAAGATATAAAGAAATAAATAAAGAAATCCATGTCCTATTCAGTGTTTCCCTACCCTCTCATTTAAAAACAGTCAACTTCTCATGAATGCCTCTAGGGGCAGCAAGTTTACCATTTCCCACCAGCAGCCTATTCTTCCTTTGTGTAGCTCAAACTCTTGCTAAATGGAGGTGGGTAGCCTGCCGGCTCCTCCCCAGATATCTGACCCTTCGGTTATCATTCTGCACTGCCGAACAGCTCTTCAATACTAGCAAGTAGCTGTCATCTTCATGACCAGAAATCTCTGCCTCCCCTCTTACTGTGGTCACGTCCACAGCATGTCATATGGCAGGAAAGCTGCACATGTTTTCCAATGCCATGGCTGCCACAGTTCTTTCTTCCAGAGTCTTATCCCCAGGACAAAGCCCTTAGAGTTGAAACTGAGTCTCATGCCCAGCCCCCTGGGAATGGGAACTGATAGCAGGGTGGGGATAAACAAATTCTTTTGCATGACTGCAAGAGAAACTGAATTTACAGGTACAAACACAGAAGCCTTCTGACCTGCGTTTCCCCATCGTCTGATGGTAGACCATTCTGTGCTTCCAAAAGCATTCCTGTCTGGGCAGGAGCCACGTCATGTGGCTACATCACCGGCGCTTGCAGGGGTAACCATTCCCTTCAGCCTGAGCGGTGTGCCTAGACTGCCTGCTTGCCAGGCTAAGTGACATGAAACTGACACTTCTGCTTCCATGAAGGCAATCTTTCAGGGAGAACCCACCCTGGCCTCTGGCTCAAAGGACTGGCTGCTCTTTCCAGGCCTTCTTACACCTGGGGAGGATCAAGTTAAAGGCAGCCTCTAAAGCTGTTCTTTGCTCTACTGCCCCCATCCCTACTGCATCTGTCCTTCATCCTTGCAGCTCCACGGGGATCTCCCTCCTCAGAGGTACACAGGTCACATGCTAATCCCTCCTTTCACCCTCAACTTGCCTTGAAACCTGTGGAACATCAATCCACAAATTGGATAGTGTCCTTGGTCTTGACAGTGGCAACGACAGCTTTCACATCTTTGGGTACCACATCTCTGCAATAGAGCATGCAGCAGGCTGTGTACTTGCCATGGCAGAGGTTACACTTGATCATCTGATTGCAGCACTCAAAGCAGGCACTAGTGATCTGCGGCACTGAGAGTTGCCAGTGTTTGGTCTTCTCAGCTGAGGCTATGGGCAAGTAGGTTACCAGGGGGAAGTGGATATGAGGCTAGGGCACCAGGTTGGTCTGGAACTCTGTGAGGTCCACATTGAGGGCATCATTAAAGGACAGGGAGGTGGTGATGGAGGACACCAACCTGGCCATCGAGCCAGTTGATGTTGCTGTAGGTAGGATGCTCAATGTCCAGGTGGCAGTTGCAGATATCAAAGATGGCCTCATTGTCCATCATGAGTCTGGGTGCTCCTGGACGGAATGGGTAGTCAGGATGGAATTACAGGGTTCTACAATGGCTGTGGACATTCTGGGGGATAGGTAGATAGCAAACTCCAATTTGTATTTCTTTCCATACTCTATAGAAAGCTGCTCCATCTGCAGAGAGGTAAAACCTGAGCCAGTGCCACCCCCAAATCTATGGAAGATCAAGAAGCCCTGTAGACCATTGCACTTGTCCATCTGGAAGAGGAGATAAACTAAAAGGATGCAGATAACATGTTCCTTGTCCCCAACCCTTTCCACAGAGAACTTTGTTTTGAAAGACTCTGTACCTAACTATAATTGCATGTACTTCTGTATATTAAATATTGAAATATAGTTTATACTTAAGTGTGTGTACTTTATGAAAAAGATTTGACAAGCATTACACCTATATAATCAATCAAGATACAGAAATTTCCATCATTCCCCGCAAAAGTTCCTTCATGTCCTTTTGCTTCTCTATAGAGGAAAGAAGATAACTAGTAGAGACTTGATGGTCTTGGGAAGCAGCTGACATAGAAAATCAGTGTTGTGTGCAGTGGCAGGGGTGAGGTAGGCACAGAATTTGTGGTCAGAGATCTAGTTTTCACAGCTGTGTGACTTTGCCACTTATATACAGGAGGGTAGAGGTGGTGGTTGAATACATACAAATTCCCTGGTTCCCACCATGGACTGGAACCCAGGAATCTGCAGGTTTGCCAACTACCCTAGATAATTCTGATATAGTGGTTCCTTAGACTAGAAAAACATGGAAGTTCCCCTAGGTGTAACTGCACAACAGAGTGATGCCCATCACTTCTGAGGCCACTTTTAAAGTCTGGTGCCACCTGGTCCTGAGGGGGAAGGGAGGGGGCACCTTGAACAGGTCCTTTTCACTGATCACACAGCCACTTCACTTTGCTTAGTGAGGAATCACTGTGTAAAGGAATCACTACTGTTTAGGCTAAGAATATAGATGAAGGCAGACCACCAAGTCTACAGTTTAGCTTCCTGAACGATATCTTTGGAAAGATGGGGGTAAGGGTAGAACCTTCGAGACAGGAACTAAGGAGCTCCAGGTGCAGAAGGGAGGAAGCAGAAAAGCCCATGGGAGCAAGCAACAGCCAGGTTCACCCAGGTCCAATCCTGCCAGGTGGCCTATTTCAGTTAGGGTGAGGAGCTCCCAGTTCCTTAGGCAAAGCTATCCTCAAGCCTGAGGATAGGGAGAAGAACATTTGAAGTTTCTGCTTGTGTCCATTCTGTTCTATGTCTGACCTTGGACTCACACATCTGTTATTTTCCAGGTAAAACTGTGCTACTGATTTCCCTCCAGGGATTGGAAGTCCCCAGCATCTAGATAAAAGCAACGCCTCTCAGACTCTTGTCGTGCTTCACGGAGGACTGCTTTCATCCCAAGTGCTTTCCCTCTTCACAGAGCTCCCCAACAATCTTTGTGTTGGCAAAAAATGTGGGCTGCTCACTCACCTATGACTGCAGACTCCAGGTCCACAAAGACAACCTGGGGCACATGCTTGCCAGCCCCTTTTTCATCAAAGGTTTTGAAGGAGTCCTTCTTTCCAGAAAGCTGATGTTGCTGTATTATGTAGTCTGAAACCCAAAAGACTGGCTTCTCTTTCCAGTCCTCCTTACACCTGCAACTGAATTGCTTCCAGGGTCTCATTTCCTTTCAATTGCTCAGGACTTAAGAAGAAAGTGGCTGCACTTTTCTAGTGTAACTTGAGAAAGTCAAAGTCAAGCAGCCAAATCCCACTGCACAGTGGCCGTTCTGCTGGCTGTGGTGGCTTGGGAAGGCTCAGGGTCTTGTATTCCTAGACAGGGTGCCCTGGAGCTTCTGGGTACAGGCGCTGGGACCTAGGTCCAGAGGTCGCCCATGGCAGTGGCTCTCTGTCTCCTCCCCACTGTAACAGGCAGGAGGCCTTGTTCAGGCTGATGGATTACCTGAGGAAGTTACAGCCAGTTCTTTTGAAAGATCATCCACACTTTTTTTTTGGGGGGGTGGATATTAACCTACCCTAGACACCTGTAACTGTGCACTGCAGTAGATACTTTGATCCAAGCAACACTCAGGACCCATCCCATCCTTCAGTCCTCCTCAGTGAAGTCAATCCCATGATGGACAGACCTTCCCATCTTCTCATTCTCCAGCCCCAATTTGCAGTCCAGAGGGCTGTCTGAAAGGACCGAGCACCTCCCATTTGCAGAAGGACTATGTACCAGGACAGCAGCAACCACTAGGAACCAGTGGTGGCGAACCTACGGCACGCGCGCCTCAGCAGGCTGTTTGTGTCATTGAGAGCTCTAAAAGGTTCGCCATCACTGATAGGAAGCATCTTCTAAGACAGGTCAGCACAGCAGTAGGCGATCAAGAGAGCCCCACGGAGGATGGGGACCTGATTATCCTTCCAAGTCCTCCGTTTTTACGGAGGTTTCCAAGTTCTTCCAGCATCACAACAAGAAAGAAATACAGCAAAAAACACCATTTCTGACTCCAAACGTTTAAAAGAAAGCCCCGCTCAAGTATAGGGCCAAGGAAGCGAACCTCTGGCCGGAGCTGGCTGTCCGAGACAAAAGCATTCAGGGGAACCCTTCTGAAGCGGGGGATCCTGTGGAGGTCCCCAGCCATCCCCGTCCACCCTCCTGCGCTGGAAGGTGCTGTCCTAGAAAGGCAGGGACTGCAGTTCGAGGCGGGCGCCTCCCTGTCCCGGACCGCCAC
>RJWM01029848.1:0-24011 GCA_004363535.1 Dasyprocta punctata | reverse complement strand
ACTGACAAGTGTCCTCCCATTTTAAAGTAGACAGTGAAGGTTACCCAGTAAGATGAGCTAAAAAGTTGAATTATAAGTCTTTGATTAGAAACAGATATTGATCAACATTTTATTGAGATCCAGTTGGGGGCCCATTCTGGAGACAGATTCAACTCCTGGATTATGTTTTAGATAGGTTAGTGTTAAGAAGTAATAAGTACCACAATAACGTCAGTACTAGGAAGTATTGCATTCTATATAGTATTTTTTTCCCCCTTTTTAGAACTGGCTTGTGATACACTGGTGACAATGATAACATTATACAAGCTGTTGTAATGGGAGATAAGAAAACAAACAATTTAAAAAAAATAATTGTGACACTGAAGCAAAAGATAAACTAAAAAAATGATTTAGTATTAATAATCTAGATTTTGGTTGTTGGGGAAAAGATTGATGACTTTTTGCTTGTTATCATCCTGGGAGAGTTACTTCTTACAAAAGGAAGACAACGATATAGTGAATATAATAACATTCGGAATTATGATGTGGAGTTGGGAAATGAATCATCGCCAAATTTGCTTCTTTGCTTTATTTTTCATCGAAAGCCATGATTAGAGATAATGGCTATTAAACATTTTGAGGTGATATAAAAAAATTGAGATATTTATCTTTAACAATAATCATAGAAGCCTAAAATATATTTCAGGTAAAAAAGCTAGGAAGAAAGGAAGGAAACAAAGACAGTGTTGTAGTCAGGGATTGCAAGGAAAGTGATTTAATGCAGGACACATAATTTATGGAATTATTTTATAATAGTCACCCAAAGAATCAACCAGGAAAAGTACAGGAAATCTGTGCACACACTAAAGACCCCAAAAAGTCTAACTGAGGGCCCGAATCCCATGGCGACATCCTGCATGAGTCCAGCTGAAGACCTAGGGCCCAGGGCAATGTATCATGCAAGTCTGTTTCATGGATCTGCGAGGGGGAGGCCCAAAGGTCAGCGGTGGAAGCTAGAAAGTCTGTGCCAGTAGGATGAAGGGTCTGTGCCAGCAGGCTGAGGGCACTGGAGCCAAGAAGCAATGCTCAAAGTAAGGACCAGGGCTACCCCGAAAAGTACCACAGCCATTCTCAGCGACAATGAGGTCCCGAGCTCCTCCTATGATGAGAACAGCCAAGTTCATATCAGGAAGCCAGCATGACAAACTTCTCCTGGAGATTGAACAGCGCACATCTTCCCCTTCGGAGCCAGGAAGCAGTAAAGGCTGCAGCCATTCTCAGTGATGACAGCAAGGTCCCAAGTCCTCTGACAATGAGAACAGCCAAGCTCGCATCAGGAAAAAACGGTGACAAACTCCTCCAGGAGAGGCAACACCACCACGGAGAACCAACAACACTCAGGAGAACCAACAAAACCCAAGAGAACCAATGACATCCAGCAGAACCGACAACACTTCTTCCTCTTCAGTTCTTTTTATGTTGGCAGCAATCCTCAGGTGGGCCATCCACTTCAAGCACCATGCTGATTCAGTTCAGCTGGTTGTTTGTTATATGTTGACCACTAGTTGTCAAGCCACCAGAGAAGGAGAAAGAAAGAAAGAAAGAAAGAAAGAGGAGAAAGAAAGTGTGTGTATGCTAAACGATTATTTTTCTTATTTCCTTAAAGCAATTTGGTACATATAAATGGCTAATTGTTGAGCTATATTTGATAATGTCAAAATAAGATTTACATGGTTTAAAATTTAAGACTGCCTAATTCTTACATGGTATTTTATATAAAGAAAATTACATAAAAATAAGCTTTCTTCAAATACTAACTGAGTTTGAGACCATCTGTTGTAAACTTGTTAGTTTAATTAAAGCACAAAGCACAAACATTGGATATCCATTTCTAAACAGAAAACGTAAAATAATTTATACATTTTAAGTCATCAGTACAGCATCTTTACAGTGGGAAATTCACGTAATTACATTCTTTTGGCTTCTAAATTATTTTTATTTTGGGAAGAGAAGCAAAAATTTCTCTTGATTTTCAAAAAAAATACTAGAATAATTACGAAGAGGCAGTTACAAAGAAATATTGAGAGGCTTGCTAATTAAAATTTTCTTCATGGGCAAATTTAATATTTTAGGTTGGATTTGGATAAGAAAATATATAAAATGTGCAGGTATGTGTTTCAAAGTATTTGTAAGCTAATATGGTTCTCTTTTAGGAGATGCATTTCAGATTCTGTGCACCAGCTTAATTGTACTACCCATTTGAGACACAGTGGTGCACAAAGGAGATGTAGTTACTGATAATTATTTAGGCTCCAAAGACATAAATGCTATACAGTACTATGAAGGATAAATAAATGGTGCTGTAATTGTATTCTGCAGTTCTGAAAATAAAACCCTGTGTTAGGATTTATACCTAGATGTCCCCCGAGAGCCTCTTGGTCTCAGAGTAGGGGCTTTGGAAGGTAGTTGAAAGATGGGGTGATACAGATAACTTGCTGTTGGGCACTGGGGTTGGGTTGGAAGAAGTGGGTCATTGAAGGCGTGACCTGGAAGGATGTGTCTCTTTCCCCAGCTCCTATCTTTACTCTCTCTGTTCCCTGGATACCATGAGGTGAGCAGCTTTTCCTTCACCATACGTCTTTCCCGGGCTCTCCTGCCTTGGGGCAGGAGACTATGGACTGAAATGTGAACCAAAATAAACTCCCCCTCCTTTAGGTTGCAAGCATCAGATATTGCATCTCAGTGTTGAAGGAAGTGACTAAACCACACTGATGTAAGCTGTTATCAACTAACTCAGATACCTGTCTAGTAGGGTTTTGAATACTTGACCTGTTGTACTTTCTTCATGCATGTGTAAGATGTAAAATCAAAACCTTTAATTAGACTATGCTCCTACTCAACTCACAGAAAAATTCATATTTTGTCTTGTGTATACATGGTGGTTACAGATAGAGGAGTAAGATGAGTTGTAAAACATTTTGCCAATTTACTATTAGCTTTTGCTTTCATAAAAAGAAGGGAAGCAATAGACCTAAAATAGTTTATCATAGTATTAGAAGACTTTTTTTGTCCCCATAACATTTACAGTTATTATAGAACTTAGAAAACTGAACTCAAGTTGCATTGTTACTTTGGCACTGGTAAACTAGCACTTGATCAAGGAGATATATTGAAGTCGTCATTGCAGAGAGGAAAGAATCAGTAAGTAAATAAACAATAAAAGACTGGAGACCAGCTAGCTGGCAGTTCTTTGTTTGTTCAGTATTTTGTAACTGCAGTTACTTTAAAAATATCTTGATTAAGAAAGCTTGTTGACATTTTGAAACATGACATGAACTTCTTGACGTTGGAAAATTTTGTTTCCCATGGGCAATATGCTCTGCTGTCTCTTCATCTCTTATTCTCTTTGATTGACATCCTGCTGTTTGTTCCTCTGTGGTTATCTCTAGTGATTCTACGTAGCTCACTCTTAAGATTCTCAGGTCCTGATTTTGTAAACAGGGTCAGTCATGACTAATGAGAGTGAATTCTGGAAAAATAACTTCCCTTTTATTCTGAACACAGTAGTGTCACTTGTATTCTAAACTGCTAATAATTTTCAGACAGAGAGATCTTCAATCACAACCCACACAGTCTATATTTACTTCCCACAGCTTTTAAAGATTACCAATTAGCCTCCATCAACGATTTCATGTTTTCTTCTAACACTAATTTTTCAAGCAATTGCTGTGTTCTCTACTAGCTGAAAACTAGCAAAAGCATTCCAAGTTTTTATCACTCTTTTTGGCATCAAATCTTGGATGCGTTGTATAGGGGAAACTCCTTTGGCAGTAAGAGCCGCTTCCACCTGTGAAATCTTTATTCTGATTTCTACAGAGAAAGATTGACTTAATTATTAATGTTGACGAAGCCAGGGGTGAAGTTTTAGCTTTTTGGATGGGTCAGGCTGCACACAAGGTTTGATTCCTTTATACTGATGGCATTCTTGTCTGGTGAGATGCTGGAGGGGGGGATTAAGTGGAAAACATTTGGAGGTTGTTTTTGAAAAGATAGCAAGGCATGAAATACATATTTGAATACGGAGCAGTGAAACACAGACCACCTTCGAGAAATTCTATTGTGGAAAGTTTATATTTCATTTGATTTTCTGACTTTAAGTTTTGAAAAATAAATAGTCCAAATAGCAGTCTTGATTTTAATATAGCATTAAGAGTTTAGTTACTAAATCATTGAGGACTGTAATCATTCAGTGGAATCATGGGCTACAAATTCTTTTTTTTATGATGGTGTAAGCCTTAAAACTTAATTATTTTCTCCAATAAATGAGCAATTGAAAACTCTTTAGCTTTTTAAAATGTCACTGCACTGTGTAAGTTTGAGCAGATGACAGTTATAGATATCTTCACCATCAGGTATTAAATGCCAGATACTCCATGCAGCATTAAAAATGTTTTCTTGTGTAAATGTCTGGTAGGGAGTAGATGTCTTCATTCATGCATTTATTCACCTGCTCTTTTCCAAGCATCTTTTATCTAGTCATTTTCAAGAAACATTGATGCTTATTTCTGACTTCAGTCTATTTAAATTAGACTCTCTGGGAGTGAGAAGGTTCCTTAACAAGGTGAAGATCTAGAAAAATGACTTATGTTATAATCCTAAAGCAGGAATTACACTGTTTGGAGGCCCAGCAGACTTACATGGTTAGAACCAGGTAGCAGAGGAGAGATAAGGCATGCAGGCCAGCTCATGTGGGGCCTGTGGGTATCTATGTGTGTGTAGAAATTATCAAATGTTCTGTGTATGGGAATAGAAATAGTGTGATTTTATTTGCGTAAAAAGATCATTGTGATTTGAGTATCGCCAGAGAGGACATCCTCAGATATTACACATTTGATGTTTATTATGATTTGTTGGATATTCACACCTAAAACGCATCTATGTGGTTCTGTTTTTTGTGGATTAATTTATGAGACGAAACTATAATGGAGAAAATTGACACTTATTTATGCAGCTCTTAATAATTTGATTTAGAAAGCAGCTTAGTGTTCACCATGCCTTTGATGTAAATGGTGATAATTATCCTATTATAATAGAAAGGAGGCACAATTCTTTCAGGATAATATACATGCCATTTATGTTCACTAAAACTTTTCTTAATTCAAACGGACTTTGAACACAATCTAGTTCTATCATGATTGTAGGCCTTCCAAATTTAATTATATTTCCTTCTTAATGACATAATGTTCTTTGTAAATGTTGGCATGCATTGTCAACTCGATTTTTAAAAATAAAAATTGCTTCTTGGCATCTTGATGAACCTAATTTAATATAATTTAATATGCCTATGACTAATTGTCTGCCCTGCCCTTCTGCATTTCAGTCAAGAGTCTGGTTATTTTAATTGACTCATTTTCTGGAAATAAATTGTTAATGGTAAAACCATATCTATCTTATTAGTTTTCTGCTAGCATTATGAACAAAACTCTGGAGATTCTCCATGAGAAAACTTTTTGTTGGTGAAATAAAATAAGTAAAACTGTTCATGTTATGCTTTTGGAATTTTAGAATACACATTAATATATTAAAAATATGTGAAGTATTATAGTAGAAATGATTTAATTTTTTTCCAAGTGCTATTTCAGAAAGATTTGAACATGTGCATACCAGTATTATACTTGTTATACTTGTTGCATTCATAGAAATCATGTTTCTCAGAATTCACTGACTTTTATTTCTGCAGGTGGTGATATTAACGATACCTTACTCACATGCACATGTTTACGAGCAAGAGCGGTAGCCTGGTGATTCTTTTTGACATTGAACGGATGTAAAATTTAATCCTTTATAAATAGCGACAGAACTTACAGATAAGCCTGTTAATAGTTTGTTGCTTGTTCTTCTGAAGTCTTAAATTTAAATTTGCAGGTGACTACAGATCTTTTTACAAAGAGAATGACTGTAGTGCTGTGGGTTTCATGCTGCAGACATTAAGGAGTATGAATATTTACTCTCTATGTCTTCCTTTGGTATGTGATTTAGAAGGCTGGCAGTTAATCCTGGCTAACAGACTAGAGTACCCTTTGGTCTTTTTATTGTGCACAGTAGCTTTTCTCATGAAATAAATAATAATTAAAGCTTTTGGAGAATTATTGCTTCTTATTTACAACAAGTGAAAGACAATAGAATATACAAAAAAAAAATACCTAATAGTAGGTGACTTCCATCCAATTAAAAAGAAAGCATGGGTTATAAAGATAAGCAGCTGGAATAACTAAAGTGATTTGAAAGCCCTTTTTTTCTCTTGATTTGTCAGGAGCTATGGGACAACTTGTTGAAAACCGATGCCTTTCCCAGTTTGTAATATCTTTTCTGTTAGCAGAATTGCCTGCCTTTTCTTCTTGGAAGCATTATTTTGAGGGTCAGTTGTATTTGTAAGAATTTGGAATTATTAAATTGCCTTTGATACTTAAAGGGTTCATTTTTATGCCTTTGAATGATCATGTCTTTTTGTTTGACATTTTTAGTGGACAGATGATAGTTCAGGGTACGTATGGGTTTGTAGATGCTGTGCAACAACTCTGTGATGCCCGAGGAAGCTGAATCTGGCGGGTGGGGACGGTTGAAAGCAATGGATACACATCAAAGATCACTTGATGAGAACCGAGCTTCAGATGTTTATAGAGAGAAAATTATGCAGAGGTGTAAAATTCATCCTGAAAATTTCAAGGGATCTTTGAAGGGTCATTAATAGATCCTGGTGGCAGAGTCAAGACGTTGATTAATGAGCTATTATTAAGGGAGAGGAGAGCCAGGAATGGGGAAAATTGCCGGTAAAGAGAACCCTTCCAGTACCCCAGCATGGCGTTATGAGTCTCGCAGTAGGAATGCAGATGACATAGATTGCAGCCCCCCTTTCCTTTTAAGTGTCAGTGATCTCTCCTAACCACACTTCACGCACTTGTGTTATATTGAAGTTTGTTGAATATATCAGAACTAATATTGAAACCATTTAAAAGATTCATTATGAATCTTTAATTTCTGTGCAGTGGATTTAGTGTATGCTGCTACTACTTTATTGTCTATCTTCTTTAGAACTACCTGACCGCCCTATGTGCTGCTCAGGAGAATCATTTATTATAGTTGAATAAATAGATCAATCCTTATCAACGGCGACTTCATCATCCTACTCCCTGTGCTCAAGCACTGGGACCTCTTTTGCAAATCAGTACCAGAAAAATCCCTGTTGCCTGTATGTGTTGGAATTTGCATTTATGTTGTGTAGTGTGGGGATTCACTGAAATCACTTGCCAATACCCTGGAACTCGGGTTTCTCTCAAAGGTTAATGCGGGGATACCTGAGGAAAGATTCCTAGTAGAATGTGGAGGCTTTTAATTGCAATCAGTGTATTCAACCTGATTCAAGGTCCACAGCATCCACAGTAGAGTTCTAATGGAACTCTGTCTCCGAGCTGGTGTAAGGAGCTATAAGGTGGACTGTGACGTGGAAAGAGACAGCTGTGGTGCATGGTCACCTTATCCTTTCACCTGCCTCTTTTTCTCTAGGAAGGGGAATGCTGAGCATCCATGCTGTGAAAGTCTGTGGCTTTCTTCAAGGGGGAGGATTGGAATCTCATTCTGATATCATCCATAATCTGTATTGATATGCTACAATATAGACCATGTGATTGACACACACATTTTATACACACCACACCCACGTGTTTAGGTCAATTGATTTTGATCTCTACATCTAGAATGTTTAGATAATTGTTGGAGGGCTCTAGTCTGTGACTCAAGTTCCAAAGGTAACTGGTACAAGGTTTCAAAAATTATTGTTGACAGCCTCTTCACCATGGTTTAATTAGCATAAAACGTAGGAATATTTTCCTTGGCAAAACGAGTGCTTCAAATGATAGGCAGCTGGTTAGAAATATTGTTCAGGAACCTCTGCCTTACCAAATGTGTGCTGATCTGTATGCAGAAACATATTCCCTTATCTTCCCATACTAAAAGATCTGCTCTAGTTTATTTTCAGATCTATTGAGTAGGTTAGATAATAGTCTTGAGGAGATGCTATTTTATTTGCCTTGGAGTTGATCTCCCTTGCAAGGTGTTTTTGTTTGTGTGTGTGTGTGTGTGTGTGTGTGTGTGTGTGTGAGACTTAAATGACAGACCAGGAACTTCAGAGAGCTAATAGGAATAGATTGTATGACTACTTTTTCCTGCTGGAAAAATTGTATAATGTTTGCCAGTGTTGCAAAATTTTATTTCTGCCATTTTTCATTGTGAAATATACCTGGTAGTCAGGTTGTTTACAAGGAGGCATAAAATTCTTGGGGACTGCCAATACTTACTTAAAGGAAGTTGCTAATTCTTGAATGAATATTGGTTTAGGTCTTTTTACAGGTTTGCTGCTTGTGTTATGGGACATGCAGAAACTGCTTGCTAAAATGAGGCAAAAGAAGCAACGCTGCTCCTGGAAAGTCAGAAGACCGTGAAAAGACTGTCATATGGGCCTTTAGAGATCACTGCAGGAAAGAACTGGGCAGACTGAGAGAGAACAGATAATCAGAACATTAATTTAATAGGTGAATTCCATCCCAATGCCAGAGTCAGATCAAATGATGGGAACTGCAGAGTCCTACAGGGAAAGAAATGATCAAGACCAGCTGTCCATTCTTCCTGCTGTATTGAATAGCCCCCATCAGATGAGCCAACTTCCTGTGACACTTCCAGCACCCAGAGCAACTAAGCAAGCAAAGATGGCAGAGGAGAAGGAGAGGCTGGAGAGAGGAGAAGGACGACCTGGATTGAAAGTTTTATATTGCATGGTGACTGGCATTTAGTAAGGGAAAGCAAAGCAAATAAAACTTTTATACCTCAGAAAGTAAAAATTTGTTTTCTAGAGAGATTGGAGTTTATAAAGTTCATGATGATGTATGAAATTTCAAGACATAGAACAAGGTTATATTTGCTTATGTCTGTGTGTTAACTATACCTATTTCTGTGTTTCCTGCTTGAGTGTCCTTTATTGTATCTGAATAAGCCTCTTTTTTCTCTCCCTCTTCACCTTTCTGTGCATTTTCCTCTCTCTTATCTGTCTGGAAATACATATGCCATTTTCTGTGCTTTACCTTCATCTGTGTTATGGTTTATATTCAGATGTTTCCCCCAAAGACTGTGAATACACATGGGCCTTCAGCAGATGATTGGATTTATGTGGGTTTATAGCTAATTTGTTAGGAGGTAGGTGCTGGTCAAAAGCGATGGAGACATAGACTGGAAGAGTTTATCTCCCTGCTTGTTTCTTCCCTCCCTCACTCTCTGCTTCCCACCTTCTATGCCATTAGCAGCTCTTGTCTGCCATGAGCCTTTGCCTTAGAACCAACTGACTATGGATTAAAGCCTCTACAAAATGAACCAAAATAAAACCTCTCCTTCTTTTAGTTTTGGGTGTGGGGTTTTGTGTTCCAATGATGAGGAAAGTAACTAAGACTGACACTGGTACCAGAAATGAAGTTGCCAATATAATGCTACAGAACCGTGTGGTTCAGAAGTCTTTGGAACAGGCTCGTGTAAGGACCTTGGAAAGGACTGAAGATGCTGTTGGGAGAAGCAGCCCTAGAATGCTGTGAGTTAAGTTTGATGAGAAATTATGATCAGAGCTCAGTCTGCTGTTGGAAATTCGTTCTGTAAAGACCAGACTCAGGAGGTTTAAGTTGGGAACAAGGACCCCAGTGGCAGTTGGATTCCAGACCACGTGCATTATCCTCTGAGAGAAAGTTTTTCTACATTTTGCTCATAAGACTTTGCAGGAGATGGAGAGTACCAGAACAATCATTCTGTTGGAGGAAATTCCAAGGCAGTTCAGTGTTCAGGCTGTGGTATGGGTAGTGTGAATGTCTTTCAGCCAGTTTTATATTGAAAACCAAAAATAAACTGCATAGCTAAAGCTGCCATAGGTTGAAGCCTGCTAAGTTGAAGTTAAGGAGAACTTGGTTTCTGATATATTAGTATTAAAAGAAGCCAAGTTGTAATGCGACTTAGGAAAAATGACTTAAGGGCATGTCAGGAAAGAGCACAACCCACACTTTGGCCTGCAAAAGCAAAAGACTTTGCTTTGAGAAGAGAGTCCAAGCACAATCTGTTAACCAAGGGCTGCTTAAGAAATTGATTTCACAGTCTGCAATTCACCTTAGCACTTGGAGGCCTCTGCAACCACCAGCAAGATGGAAGAGGGCCTGCTTACTGCTCCACCTGACAGAGGACCTTGGTGTTAGCCATGTAGTACTAGTTTTGCTTGCATGTAAAACAAGATAATCATGGGGTCAGAAAGGCTTCCACTTAGCTTTCAGAAGAAAACCTGGGAGGCCAGGCAGTGGGAGCCCAGACTGCATGATCAGTGAGAGTGAAGCTGAAAGTGTAGAGGAGATCCCAGGATGTTGGAGAAGCCAGGAACATGGAACATCTGAGAAAAATCACAAGGATTAAGAAAACCCAGCTTATGAGAGAAACCATGAGGGCTACAACCACCTGCAGTGCTGCAAGGGTGTGGCCAACAAAACCATTTGGAGATCACATCTTGCCACAGCTTGCTTCAGGTGCTGGACATGGAACTAACTGACTTCATGTTTGCTCTGCAGGGTTTTAATCTTGCTTTGGTCCCATTGGTTTTTATCCCCCTGTTCCCCCTGCTTAGAACAGGTATGTTTACCCCATGCTTTTGTATGTCAGCAGTTTTTATTTTATTTTATTTTTTATTTTCTCACAGTCTCACAGCTAAGAATTTGCTTTGAGCCTCACAGATGACTGTAGACTTGGACTTTGCTGCAGTGTTGGAACTGTTAGGGTTTTGGCATCTCTCAGAGATGGACCCAATGCATTTTACATAAAGAGATGCAGTTGGTCCTTTTGGGGGCTGTAGTGAAATGTTATGGCTTATATCTAGATACTTCCCCAAACCTCATGCACTTATCGATGGAGCTTTAGCAAGGCAATTGAATTATGGCGCTGATTGCCAGTTTCCTGTTCCAAGGTAGGGTCTGCCCAGAAGAGGCAGGAAATGGGGTCTGGAAGAAGTTATCTTTCTTCCTGTCTCTGCCATTCCTTACTCTCCACTTCCTGTTCTACATTCTGTGAGCAGCTCACCTCTGCCTTAAATCTCTGCCTTGCCATTCTGACTTGAAGCAGCTGATTCTTGACTAAAACCTCTACAGACTGTGAGCCAAAATAAACCTCTCTTTGTTTTAGTTGCAAGTATTGGGCATTGTGTCCCAGGAACAACAAAAAGAGCTAAGACACTTTGCATTGTAGGACAGACGGTTCATTGCTTAAATCCTGTGCTTCTCGCAGCCAAGAAATAGGGTATGTACTGTCTCATTTTTTGAGATGACATTCTAGATACTTCCTCTATATTAGGTAATGAATACAAGCTCACATACTTGTACTTGTTGTGGTAACAAATGAACAGTGGTGTTACCTTTTTATATGTAGTTAAATTTTAGTGTCTGAGTTCAGATAATTAGAGCATACTTTCTGTGAAGGCAGAGGATGATTTTTGTTCATTGTTGTATCGCTTCTGTGTGGACATACCCATGACATTCAACAAATAGTGGTTAAATGAATACATTTTATTTACTGGAATGATATTCCTTCCAGTTTCATCTTGGCATTTGCCCATGTCTGTGTGGACAGGCCAGGACGATAGAGGAGAAGGACAGGTGCTGAGGGTGTTGTCGGCCACAAGACCCACGGTTGAGCTCCAAAGAAACATCAGGTCCAAGGTTACTTAGAACTGGCTCCAGGCACTTTGGAGGAAATAGGTTAGCCCCAGGAGTCCAGGAAGAAACAACATGGTGCTTTAGCTTGTGGGTATGGCACATCAGTGGAGAAAGAGGAGTCATTTAAAATGTAGGCACCCAGGGCTATAACAGGTGTTCTTTTTGTAGCCTGGCTCAATCATGCCAGTGAGTGGAATTTATTTGTAGAGGTTCAGTCTCTGGAGGGAGGGTGTGACAAAAGTATGATATGATCCAATGTATCTGCAAACAGGTATCACAATGTGATAGTAACAGTGACCAAACTGAAGCCTAGGAAGGGATGCACAGTTAGAAACGTGGGTGTCTGATGGCTGCCTTAGACAGAGAGGCACTGTTACCCACAACGCCATCCTTCGGTCATTAAGAGAATGACAACATCACTGCATGAGAAATGGGAAAGCCAATCAGTGATGGGGAGGGATCCTTTAGAGCTCTCAGTGATGACAAACAGCCTGCTGCTGCCTTAGGGTGCTTGCTTCATCCAAAAGGGGTTAGCTAAACGGTGGGAGGCCCAACTCTGAACCCTGGTGCTGTTTATAAGAACAAGGTACAAGTGTCAGTCCAGCTCTTTTGACCTTTCCCTTTTGAACCTTTCTCTGAAATTTTTACCTCCTTCCTACTTTTCATCTCCTTCTCTTCTCTCTTTCCACCTTCTCACTTCCCTTACCCCCGGCCCCCATTTTGTCCCTCCCAAACTGTAAGACATGATTTTGAAAGTACAGGAAAATTCAGTAGTTAATGTTTTTATGACATGAGAAAATAAAGTGTAACATAACTCAGAATAATCTAGGAAAATGTGTGGTGCCTCATAGTGTTGAGAATGCTTTTAGTGTTGTCTTGAGTAAATAAAAACACAGTATACATTGTGTTTATAAACTATCAAAAATACAAAAGCCAGCGGAAAATGTTTGTTTCATTTATGAAGGAAGAGAAATCATAGCATAAGCTTGTTATTTTTGCTTTTGAAGTAGCTAGAGAAGGACAGATATCTACACACAAAGAGCGTGTTTTCTTTTTTTGGTTAGTATACTTTTAGTGACTTGAGATGTGTAACACATGGATGTGGTTTTCGTCCCCTTTTGATTGGAGTGGTATAATTCCTTGAGTGTAATAACTGACTAGAGTAAATATAACATATTTTACAGAGTGGTACATGGTAAAGTCTTTGCTGTTGTTTTAGAAAAGAGGATGTTTAGTTCTTTTGTTTGCAAGAAAAAAGACTCACTCGGGTTACCTCAGCAAGGCCAAGTTCAAGCTGAAGAAGTCCGAAGTTCCAGCCAGGAGTCTGCTTTACCTGAACTCAGAAAAGGGACTGAGATTCAGAAATGAAAACCAACCAGTGCAGCTCTTCAAGCAGGTTCCCTCTCTGCCCCCTAGTGCCAGAGTTTCTTCTGTGAGGTCCGGGAGCCATAGGGCTCCCTTCTGTCTTTCTTTTTCTGTTGGTAAAAACTTTCTCTTCGATCGTGTCTCCCCATGGAGTTACTGTGGCGTAGTTTCTGATCACTTACAGTTATTCTTCAAGACTTCTACTGCCTTGTAAAGCATTTCTTTCTGCCTGTCTTTTGCTTTCTGCTCCAGCTAGCATCGGAAAGATCCAGCATCTAGGGTAACTTCTTAGTTCAGAGATGTCCCTGTCATTGTGCTTCAGCAGGGTTTGTTTTCCTGTTGGGAGGGAGTTCCATGTAGACTGTGGGTTTGTACTCTTGGCCCCGGGACTCATTCTGGCCTCTTATGCTTGGTGCATCAGGCTAGGGCTACTCCATCGCTAGAGCTCGGAGGCAGGACACTCTGGTGGGTTTATTGGAGTGGCAGACATTCTCAAAGCACGCAACTGGCCAGCTGGAGTGCAGTGAGAAATCACTGTGGTTTGTGGAGTGCCATGATTGAAGGACTTGTAGTATGTAGAGTGGGGACCTGCTTGTTACTGGCCTTCCACGTGTTTTTGCTTTGAGTAAAACCAACTGCAAATGAAAAATAGCTATTTGCCACATAGTTTTTGATGCTTTCTTTGGATCTCATTGAGTATTTTATCTACTACTTCCTCATTTAATTCACAAACTTTCCTTCCAGTTTATTTTTTTATTTATTACTTGATGGGTACTTCAACCCATAGGTGGCACTTAAAAATACATGAACAGCTTTACAAAGAGTTAAACTTACTTGATCATGTTGACATCCGTAAGTATGTATAAGGTATTTCTCCTTTAAAAAGTAATAAAGATTCCAGCTCAGAGTCTGTCTCCATTTTAAGTAACTGCTTTTCTGCACTCTTTGATCAGAAACTTAGAGTTATCTCATGTAGCACTGACTGCAGAGTCTTAAAAAACGTCAGATGTGGTTATCTTCCAAATAGTATATGTCACTTCTATGTAACTATTGTGTGTGTGTGTGTGTCTTTTTTTTTTTTGACAGGGTGGAGCTTATGACTTATTGATAAAACTTTTTTCCTTTCCTTTTCTCATCCAAATCCTTCCCAAACATCTGTTAGGCATTTACTGTGTATCAGGTACAGAGAAAGTGGTGTAATTTTTCGTCTAATTTGGACATACAGTAAAGCTTTGGTTGCTGTACTTGTAACACACCTGTTACAATGTAAGTGGTGTGAATACTACAGGTTTTTTCATGAGGCAACAATTTCTGTTCATTTGTACAAGCATCTGCTGCATTCTTTAAAACCCATAGTGTGTCTGTTTTCTGCTGCAGCAGATATTCTTGGCAGGTATTAATAGAAAAAACAGTAAATGTCATTATTTTAGTTGCCAACAATTCATAGCATGAAATAGTTTTCCTCTAATACTATATTTTGTCTACAGTAGATAAAAGATTTCTTTTTTAGTACTATCAGTAAATCATTAGAAGTTCACACACATGAAAAGTGAAATCAGATGATAGAATATCAGCATGTAAACAAGGTATGCTATCTTCTACTTGTCAGAAGGAAATAAAGTTGTGTTATTTGTTCTGATGCTACTAACTCAGCTCTTGGTATTGATTTTGTCTTTGATAAAAGAAGGAAAATGCAACTGTACATAATGGGAAAGAGTTGTTTCGAAAATAAAATGTCATTAGGTCAGTGAAAGTATTTTGAAAAGTGAAAAAAACTTACAAATTCATCATCATTTTAATTTGTATAGAGTGTTACTTAGAAGTTAAGAATTAAGTTAGATGTAAGTTCTTAATAGACTACCATCCATTTTAGTGTTGTAAAAAATCATTGTTATAACTTACTTATTGCATGTTTCCTCTAATAAAGAAGAAGCTAAATTTCTCTGTCTGTATTCCTAGTTTGCAGTACAATGGCACCCATAGGGCAGGTGTTTGGAAAATGTTCCTTGGATGAATAAAACTGGGAGAAGATAAAGAAAGAGCAATCTTGAAGATACCATAATTGATTGCTTTAAACTACTGATATAACTTCTTGGTCATATTTAGAGGTGATAAATTAATTAATGTAGCTAAGTCATTGATTTTGCTGCACTTCAAACAATGAGACTGGAAGAGTTTATCCTTTTATTTCACTTTTTTGCTATAAATAGTTGCAACAAAGTACAAAAATGATGTGCTCTGGGTGGTATTGTCCTTATTAGCTGTATTGTGTATTGTTCTGACTTAACTGTTTTCATGTATAGAAAAGCAATGATCAGTTTAATCAGTTTTATCTATAGATGAATTCTTCTGGAGTGTAACTTCTCACAATTAATGCTAATATTTTGCCTGTAATAAATAGATTCAGAGAATTGGGAAGATTGCTCTTTCTTCAATTATGTATTTAAACTACTCCCAGCTTGGATATTAAACACACTTGGTAGTACATGATCTATTTTCTGTAGCTCGGTGTTGAAACATCTTTGTGAAAGTGTACTTAGGAATGCAATCTGATGTGTTTGTTGGAAAAGGGAAATTTTGGATGTAAACTTTGCCTTTTCAGCACAAGCCATAATTTTTTTTTGTGAAACACATCTTTTGCAGCTGATAACAAGCTGTTGAACATGCTATTGAATGTGAATGCTTTTGAAAAATACCCACAGGAGAGAAGAGAATAAACTTTATTAGAATCATATTCCAAGTATCCTATAGATTATTTTGAGAAAGCTTCCATGTAACGCGTTTGTCAGGTGAAATTAAACATCTTATGTTGAAATTTATGTCACTTTTTATTCTCTTGATAAGTCTAAAGAACAGGACAACTGTATCTACTCTGAATTGTATCATTGGGTTTTGTGAAACTAAACTTAAATGAAATGATCACAATCATCTTTGGCCACAGATAAAAACAATCTTCATGTACCACATAACAATTGAAAAAGTTAGCGTTATTTTTAAAGTTCTGTTAAGATACAGGAAACTCCCTTTGATAAGGAAAATATGAGAGAAGGCAGACCAGAAAGAGGTTCATGGTTTGGCAAATGTAACACTTGTCTTTATGGTCATTTTATACATTCATTTTACAGTCTACTACATTTTATAAGGGTGGAGAAGAGAGTGATTCAAATATATAATACATGGCTTGCATTCTGATTTCCCCATTGATTACAGTTTATTGAATTCTGTTTGATTTGAGATTGAGCACTTGCAGAGAGGAGGAAAATGGAGAAGAAAATGATTCAGAGAATCAGATATCTTTGGGGAGCAATGAATGTTTATATAGTATAACATTTGAATCAATTTAAGAGCAAAGAAAAATAGTCATAGCATTTCTGTAAAGCAACAGTGATGAAAAATGAACCTCCTCAAGCAAAACTTTTATTTATTTAAAAACTGATATTTGGGGAAATCTTTCTGATATTTATGATATTTTATTTTGCTGTGATGTATATAAAAATTCAGTCTTCAAATGAAATTGTGAAATTGTAGACCCATGTATCTGATGCAAGGTTCTTGTAAAATAATAGAGCCAAGATTGTGTTTCTAGTTCTATGAGGACTACTTTTTAATAGGCCGCTTAGCTTTCCCCTAGTAGACATTAAGTCTGTAGGAAGTGAAAAGCTGTTAAATGTCTAGGTGTTAAAGCACATAATTACTCCAGAACTTCTGTGACCAGTTAGTAGGACACAAAGGATTTACTCTTGTCCTTGTGCAGAGCTTCAAAGAAATAAGAAAGTAGGTTTTTAGAGTTGAAATATTTTTTCAAGAATAAAGAAATCTTGTATTTGCTTGCATTGTAATGTGTAATGTTAATTCACCAATAATGAAGAGGTCTTTCACTTAGTGTAGTTTTAAAATTAGAAAATGTTCCATATCACACACTGCATGTCACCTTTATGAAATAATACATATCTCTCATAACTGTGTTTATTTGTAGTTTTAATAATATAACTCTGTTATCTTCAACAGAACTGAAGGTATAATTACTATAATAATACCTGAACCAAAATTTGATGAAAGACTAAATTGTATCTTACATAAATATAAAAATTTCGAAGTACAGATGGCTTCAAATCCAGTACTTTTTGTACTGGATTATATTGATACAAAATGTATTTCAGACTGTATTGAAATGTTTTTATAATTGAAAGTGAATGATAACTGATTACGATATAATTACGACTAACCTAAAACAAAGACAAAGATTAATAAAGCTTCTGTCCCCTACCCTCTACCACAATGCAGAAAACTGAAGAGTGAATTATAGCTCACTGAAATTTGTCTTTAAATACCTTACACACTTCATGGATATTCTCATGAGAAAAATTAAACTGCATAAGAATAGGTACATTAAACTAATGGCTTTTTATGTAATCTAAGTTAATGAATGGTTGCTAGCCTAACATTTAATTAAGAAATCAACCTCTGATTCATGTTTTTCTTTACTTGAACCTTCTTTATTGTGTAACTATTTACAAAAATGCTTAATAAGGGCCTTTACTGAATGTGTGCTCTGTTTTCATCAATTCTGAAATGTATTTTCAGAGTCTACAGCTTTTGGTGGTGGTGTGGAGCTCTTTAATAATGAAGGTTAGATTTTGGCAGAGGTGCTGTTATGGTTTGTAACCTAGATGTCTCCCCGCAGAGCCTTATGAACTTTTAGATGGGGCTTTTTTGGAAGTGGCTGAATCTAGAGTGTATGATTGATTCATGGTTCAATGCTAGGATTAAGAGTGCTGGGATTTGGGATGGGTGATTGCTGGATCAAGTACACCAATTGGGTTGGCACCTTCTGATCCCAGTAGACTGGATACAATATGAGGGACAGAAAGAGGCTTATCTTGTGCTTTCTTGTTGCTTTTGCTGTCTTCCGCCTGCCTTGAACTGTTGCCCCTGTGCTATGTGACACCCTTCCTTGGGGCCAGCCCATGATGGACTGAAACCTCTACAAATTGTGGGCTAAATAAACCTTTCCTCCTTTATGTTTGGGTATCGGGTATTTTGTCTTAGCAATGAGACAAGTAACTATGACAGGTTTTATATGGATATTTTCTTTCATCACCTGAATATATTTTAATATTCTAAAATACTAAGGTAGAGAGTAAGGTCTTATCATTTCTATCTTACAAGATGAGGGAAGGAAAGAAATATGGAACAAAGGAAGGAAGGAAATCAGGGTCTAAAAATATAGAGAATTATTAGGTAAAAATTCTGTTCCTGAAAGCTGCACAGCCAAAATCTGCATTTGTAGTGGTGTATGATAAAACATAAAATTACTGGGTATGTCGGTGCATAGCATACCTGCAATCCCAGCACTCAGAAGGCTGAGGAAGGACAGTTGCCATAAGCTTGAGCCAAGCCTGGGCTACACAGTGAGTTCAGAACCATTCTAAACAGAACAGTGAGACTCTGTCAAAAAAACAAAACAAACAAACAAACAAAAAAGGATTAAACCTAACTAAATCTGTAAAACACACTACATAAAAATTTGAGCATTAATTCAATAATGCTTTAACAACTTTGGTAATAACTGACCCAGGGAATTTAAATAATGTCAAAGTCGCCAGCTGGTACGGAGTTATGATTAGAACCTGGAGTTAGAACCTAACTCCAAAAATTGAAGTTTTAGTCACTACGTTCTATCATACCCTCTAATTATGAAACAGTATTATTAACTTAAACATTTACAACTGTTAAAAATCATACTTTGAGGCCGGCTTGGGCTACAACGCGAGCGTAAGGCCGGCCTGAACTACATAGTGTGACCCTGCCTCAAAAAAACCAGGACCGGGAGTTTGGCTCAGTGCCTTAAGTGCCTACCCTGGCAGGCGCGAGGTTGTGAGTTCAATCCCCGGTGCCGCAAAAAAAAAAAAAAAAAAAAAAAAAAAAAAAAAATCATACTTTACAAATGTGTCTCAAGTATACAGAAATTCAGATCTTTGGATAAAAGAACTGAATGAAGAATACTTTACTAAGGTTAAGATACTAGTATATGTGTGTTAGTATTGGTAAATTTGAAAGAAAATACAATCAATCAATGGTTATTTCTTGACTGTTCACTTCTTTCCTTCAGTTTTTTAGTGTCTTTTAAAATGTTCTACAAAAATATCTATGAATTTAAATTTTAGAAAAGTGACTTTAAAATGTCTCCTTTTTACTTAATTGTATTAAATACCTACGCCAGGAAAAGTTGTTTTACTATTGGGGGAGTAAATAAAAGGCAAAAAACAAAACAAAAAAGACCAACCCAGGCAAACAAAAACAAATTCTTATTTGTCTTTCCACAGACTTCTTTATATAAATGATGCAATTTAAAAATTAAGTAAAGCACAAGAGACTTAATAGAAAAAAAATGAGCAAAAGCTAATAATACACTTGCAAGGAAATACAAAAAAGCCATATTATGATCCAATGTTTTTTACAATCTAGTTTTCCTGCTGAACTAAACTGAACTTTTAGCATCTTGATATATACAATATTGGGAGGTTGAGGTGAAATTTGCACACTTTTCCACTGCTCTGGGAGTGTACTTTGTTAATTTTTCCAGGAAAAATACTTTGATTATACCTAGATCTCAATCTAGTAATTTCCATACTTTTGTGTCTAATAATCAAAGTTTAAACAAGTAATTTATAAATTATAACAGGCAACATGAAATAGCCATCATTCAATAGTTTGTTTCCCAAACTTTGAAGTCATTTGTTTCTCAAATAAACACTTTGTTAGAGCGTATGAATGAGAAGACTGAGGCATATCCTGCTCACAGTTAGAGATTCAGAATCAAGTTTCCAGTGTTTGCCAAGCCAACTACAATAATGCTTTGTAATCACTACGTAACTCTGCTTCAAGTTTATCCATTCTAGTATTTTGTAGATAGAAAAAAAATGGAAAGCTATTAAATGTGGATATGAGAATAGCCCCCCAGAAGAGCTGTAGTTATATGATGTATTAAAGTATTTATTGAAGGACTTAGTTAATTATATAGGACTATTCTTATACTACAGGTAAAATAGGGAAAATTATATGTGCAGTACAATTCTAGTTTTAGAAAAAAATGATTACGAGATGTCTACATATTACCTTTTAGTTCAATTTGATATAGGTGACTTTTATTTTTAAAAAAGATTTTCTACACTTTTCCATGTACCTTACTGAATATATATCAACATATGTATCTTGACTTTCTTGAAACATTGCTGGGATGACAGTCTCTTGCTCTAGTGAGTTTCAAAACACTTGTAAAAATCTATATCAAATACAGTGCAAGGAACCAGGTTGAATTTGTTTTTAAATTGGTAAATTTCAAATTCACTATGTATTCTTAGAGTTCATGACTATTGTTTTTTATTTCCACACTGAGAGCTCAGGGTACAGAATTTAGCCTCTGGGTGGAAAAATACCAGATGATACGAATTCTTGGTCCTTCCAGCTATCTGTGGGAGTAGAAACGTCCAGGATCGGAGTCATCTTGCTTTGTTTTCATTCTATATAAATTAAATCCCAAGAATTTTCCAATTTACTGTCTTAAGAATATGAATGTCTTGAATCTATTTCTATTTTTCAATCTAATGAATATATGCAGATTTCTAAGAAGTCATAAGTGTCTTGATCAGCCCCTGCATGTTTAAGAGTCACATCACAACACTATCTTCCTAAGATGTAGATCTTGTTACAACAATTTCCAGTCTTTACTCTGTCACCTTTAAGGTGTAATCCACATTTTACAGCATGGCAGCCACAAACCTTCTTGAGTAAGCAAATAATATAATCTTCGTTCTGATTGCTCAAACCAGAAATCTGGCATTTATCCTTATTTCCTCAACCACTTACATGTAGTTAAATCAGAGTAAATTCAGTTCTACTTAACGAACTCAAGTGGTCCCACTTTATCTCTATTGTTTGCCTACCCTTGAAGTTGCCGTGCTGTTTTTCGTTCCTGAGCTTTTTCTTGTGATGCTTTTTCTTCCAACTATGGCCTTTCCCAACTTCCCCATTGGACAGTTTCTTTCTAACTGAAGGTTCTTGGGTTCCATCTCTTTTAGGAAAATTTTCCTGAACTTCCTGTGTACTTCTGCAGCGTGTGACCTTGCTATGCATATAATCCTTGTTACACTGACAAAGGCAAGAGTCAATGTAGACTTATTTACTTCTCCTTAATGACTAATACAATTGGACATTCAATAGATGTTCAGTGAATATTGATTTATGAACTAAATTACTTTTCCAGTGTACTTCCTTGGATGGTAGAGGTGTAGTTAGGATGATATGTGTGCCACTCACTCTCTTAATAAGAGGACTGGAATGCACAGGAACGATTGTCCCTGTCATTCAGGAAAATCATCCCAAGTCACTTTGTCTTTACCTTTGCCTGGAAGACCAGGGTGAAAACATTTGAGAATACATTTTAAAGACTTACTAAGGGGTTTGTACTTTTTCCTAAGGGAGACAGATTAGATGACTTAGTAGGGAAGTCATGGCTAGCAAAGAATGGATGGGTAGAGGTTTAAGAAAAAGCAGTTTGTTGTGTTAAGTAGAATTGAATTTACTCTAATTTAACTGCATATAGGTGGTAAGGGAATGCTACATTTCTAGTTTGAGTAATTAGTGAAGATTTTATTATTTACTAAAAACTTAAAGTAATAGGACATACACAGAGAAAAATGAAGAAAGGGAAATGAAAATACAATTAGAGACAAGATCTGATTTTGTGTATGTTTGAATTTGACAGTCTATAGGAGATCCATATACAGGTAGGCTTTTTTTTGTTTACAATTTGAAAATTAAATTAAAGTATTATTAAGTTCTTGAACCTAAAGAAAAAAGAAAGAATGATTTTGAAAACCTTTTATTATCATGATAATGGTGGTGGTTATGTCAGTTGATGACTAGTGGAAATACCTTTTGGCCTGATTTGTTAGTGTAGTTTGGTGTTACTGTATATGTAGAATTTAAAAGACACTGTGTCATACTAACAAATTGGCACATGTCGTCATGTTGCAATTCTAACGTTTTCCTTAAATTAGTATTGTTGGGAAAAATGAAGGTTTGGGTAAAAGAGTGATTGCCTTTATCTAATTTTCTATACATCTTCAAATAGCATAAAAACTACAAAAAATGGTGGCAAGATAGTGTCAAGTTGAATGTATTATATTCATACTAAGATTTTAAGAACAGTTTACATTGGAAATCAAGATTGTTTTTACTTTAAAATATTTTCAAGGGAGCAGTTCATAAGCCTGTCTCATTTTTTGCAAGATTATTCAAAATTCTTTCTATGAACAAGTCTAATCATACCAAGCATGAAATAACAGATCCAATTTAGAGTCTATGACATTTTCCTATAAGAAGAAAGGCAGAGAAATGCATGAGTTTGTTCCTGTTTTGATGTGGATATATATTCTCATTTAGAAAAGTATTTCCTGCAATGAGACTGTTTTAGTCATTCTGAGAGATGAAAGCTTTGGGAATGTTAATTTGAACACACCATTTTAAGAAAAATTTTTACTTTGTTGTAATATTAAAAATGGGATTTACTGAATAGTTCAATTAATAGTTACATTATCTTGGATAATTTCTGTCTAGTTTTCTTTGTAAATCAGTATTTCACACAGCATACATAGGGAAATTACTTTTACCCCCAATTTGTCTTGCCTAAGACAAATAAACAAGCAAAACTTGATCCATTAAAATTTTCTTTTGGAAATCATGACTCAGTTTTCTGGGTTTTGCTATGCATTGTGTTTGAAGTTCCCGGAATGTGTATAACACTGCAGCCTTTGCCTCTATGTGAAACATAAAATGCGCTGTATCATTGATGCATCCTGAGATCCAGTTATTGGAAAGAGAATGCATATGATTTAATAAACAAGAGCATCACTGGGTGGACAAATATTCTTTATCCCTAAAATCAGTAAAATTTCTGTAAGTGGCCTCAAACTGCACTCTGCTTAAGTTCTAATTTAGGGGTTTCCATGGCAGATGGTGTTGGTCTGCCTATGGCTGCCTTTCCCCCCTCGGACTGCAGTTCACACTGCAGAATTTCCAATGGCAGTTCTTGCGTTTCTTCATGGAAGAGATTCTCTAAAGACAACTTTGCCCAAGAAAGCAGGCTGCAAGTCTCAGGCAGTTAGTTAACGCCCCTGGGAGCAGCACTTGGCTACTGATAAATGAGAGTTGGTATGTAGATATCTCTCTCATTCTTCCGCTGAGGTGGCATCGGAGGTGTGTTCTACACTGGATTTCAGATTTGCTGTTCCAAATTTTGCTTCATTGCCAACAGCTGCCTGATAACACTATTAGTATGAGGCCTTACACTGTGTGTCTCACTTCTTTTCTCCCTGTTGGTGGTCCCCAAGGCCATCTCCCAAAGGAACATCTTGCACTTGAAATGTTACCTCCAGATTTGTCCCATTGTAGCCTAAACTAAGATCCATCCCTCCCCTCTTTGTTCTTCTTTTTCTCCTTCCTTTCTTTTTTTTTCTTCCTTTCTTTCTAGAGATTTTCTTTAGAAAACGAAAATAAAAGTGGACGACTAGATTACGGGCTCCTAAAAATGATTTTGCCTAAGATGAGAAAAGATAGTGTTTTGGAATTCAAATGGCTTAGATGCAAACATAGATGTAAGAACAAAGTGTTTGACATCTATTATTGAAGAAAGTAAAAATACAGTTCTGGCATTACTAATGTGTATCAAGGTGTTCTAGCAACGTTGTGGGAGACCAGGACAAAAGAATGAGATATCTGTTTCCTCATTCCTACCCCCCCAGCCATACTGAGGATTGGACCAAGGGTCATGTCCTGCCAGGCAAGCACACTATATTGAGCTATTTCCCAACCCTTTTTATTAAT
>RJWM01029847.1:0-23923 GCA_004363535.1 Dasyprocta punctata | reverse complement strand
TAAGGTGATCTTAGTGTGGAAATATTGAGCATTTGATGGGAGTAAGAGCAGTGTTAGAATCAGAGGGCTTCCGTGATACATATTGGTGAGATGAACAGGGTAGATGCTCATCTGTGGAGAAATCTGGGAAATACCCTTCCATTGTGACATTGCTCAGTATTCATTCAATCATAGCTAAGGCAACAAAGCCTCTCTGTTTTTGGTAAGTTAGAAATAAATGCTATAAGAAGAATCATATTGGTGAAAATTTAGTGCATGTGGCTAAATTGGGAAGAACACTGTTGGCACTGGTGGTTAGAGTCTTTCAGAGAGCTCAGGTAGGTGAAATCAGGGACCCTGGTACAAGTTAAAGCATTGAGTTTTACCGAAGCATGGAGAATGTGGGGGAGTAGAGCAAGCTATTGCTTGTAAAATCTTTCAGTAGAAAGAGATTAAAAGACACTGGGTGCTTTATATATATTTCTCAGTGGAATGACTGTTTTCTTTTAATACCAAGAATTAAGAAGGCAACCACTTTCAGGGGTAGTAGTGTAAATCTGTAATCCAAGAACTCTGAGACACTTAAGCAATATTCCAAATTTAAGCCCAGTTGTAGCAATTTAATGAATTAGCAAGACTCTGTTACAAATTTTTATTAAAAAAGTGCTAGGGATATAACTCAGTCTGAGGGCACCGGGTTCAGCTTCCAAAACCACAAAATAAAACAGAACAACGTAACCCAGCTTCCACATTTGCTCACAGGCCTTTCAAACCCTCTATTCTAGCCACATACAGGATAGTGTGTTGAACTTGTACTTTTTTCTGTCAGAAATTCCTCTTCTTACTTCTGTGCTTCTGTTATTCCACCATGCAGACTCCTCTGAGATGAGCCTTCCTCGAATCATACTAGCCATGACTCTGTTTTTTCAGCTCTCTGTACTTCATCTATCAGAACACTGAATATTCTGTCTTGTTTAGTAAATTGTGAGCTTTGAGGTCAGAGACTGTGTCCTTCCTGTGTAAAAATTTACATTGAGATTCATGGCACAGACTAGGTGATTTCAGAAATTAGTTGTTGAGTTAATGAATGAAAGAGAGTAGAACCAAGCACTTTTTGGCACTGGATGTGCTCATTGTAGAATTTCATGGACTTTCAACCATGAAACTAAGTATTTTTTCAGGTAGAATTTCTTTGTAAGTTTAATTTTTCAGGAATTCTTATTCTTACTGAACATGAAGGAGGTTTCTCCTGACTTCATGTAAATTGTACAAGCATAGAAGTCTTTATTTGATAGATGGATCAGTGCAATGAATGTCTCAAATACCTCCACTGGATACCCTCTATTCCTAACTTAGACAACTAAATTACAAGGATTTGTGAGTGTTAACATTAGGTTCAGTGCCAAACCTGATAGTGAGTGTAGTCACATCCATTCAATATTCATGATAAGAAAATCATATTTCCTTTTTGTAAGATGACCCAAAGTCATTTTAGAAAGATGGGTTTGTATAAATTTAACACAACTACAACATTAAAATTATTCTCTAGCGATAGTTTGGGGAATTGTATTTCAGCCTATCCATCCGAATAATGAAATTTTGCCTCAGGAGACCTCTAAAGAAAAAACTCAAAACCTGATAGATCCATGAATTATATGGGCTTTATTGGAAAATATTTCCATATTTAGAGTGGATCACACTTATATTGTGTCTCTAGCTTTCAATTATTTTATGTTCTGTGATAAATCCTTTCTCCTCTTGCCATTCATGGGGTTATAATGATAGAAGCTTGACTCTCCAATGAATGTACCATAGCTTAAAGTAACTCGAGAGGGACAATGATTAGGAAATTGAATCTAAGAGGTTCCAGTGGCCAAATTACTCTAGTGTTTGACTTTAGACTAGAAATGTGTGCTACGGAATCATCGACAGACACTTTTTTACTTACGCAGTTGAGAACAAGTGAAATTCAGGCTTTACTATCGAAGAAGGAGATCAAAACAAGTGAACAGAGGAAAGAGATAGAGAAACAAAGGCTTCACAACTTACTTCCATCCCATGAGGGGCTGGTTCATGTTTTTCCTGAGGATTTCCCTAGACTCCCTGCATTCCTGTAATAATTAAGCTCTACTTATGTGTCTCAGCTTGAGAGAGTTTTTGTTACTTGCTATCAAAAGAATCTAATTTTCAGATCATCTTTAGACTGCTGGTTGCAGAGTAAAACTTGTGTTGTCTGTCGCTGCTGCAGGCATAATGGAGTATGGTAAGGACCATGAGAATCCAAGCCCTACAATCAGGCTGCTTAATAACAGGGTCTCTCCTTTCGAGTCTGCTTTCTAGAAAGAAACAAATTCATTCATAGTAAGCACAAGTGACTAATACTATCTCTGAACTCTGCGTGTCCCTTATTAAACACTTTCCGTTTTGAGGGGTTTAAAATTCCATATGAAAAGTGGAACTCTATGAGAAAATTTAAGAACCAAGAAGTTTATTCGCTCCCCTTTTGCTAGTTCCTTACTTTCCTTTGCTCTTTGCATCTTGTTTTCTTTGAAAGAGTTAGTGGAGAAACATTAAATTCATGACACTAAGAAGCCTCCAATCTGTCTGTCTGTCTAGAACAAACTGGAAAATCTTGGATCTCTCATTAACAAAACAGCATTTAGAGCCAATTTCTCCACATCTGCCTCATGCAGTGATGTGTCATATTTGTGATGAAACTTGGGAGCTGTTCACCAATACGTTGCATGGCAGTTTGCAAACTGTAGTTCTGATTCTCCGTAGTAAAATGAAAACAATCTTCCCTAGATTTAGGGCTATTGTAAAATTGAGTTAAAGAATGTAACACAGCAAGTGATAGCTCTAGTTAATAACATTGTTTCATAACTGGTACTCTTAATAGCTCCCCTCCACTCCATGTCTAATTTGAAGCCAGAAGTCTTCATTTTACTTCAAGCAACATAAAAGAGATATGTATGTCTTCCATTCTTTCAGAATCTCTAAGAGCTCCTCCTTCTACTCACACAGTCAGGAGTAGAACTGAAAGTAACCTTAGCAGTCTCACCTGACCACCCTGTTTTCCATTGAGCAATATAAGCATAAGGATGAAAGCAGGCAAAAATTCCTTCAGTTACTGCCACATGGCTTCTTTAAAACAACAGAAAGTTTCAAGGTCAGTACTGCCTGACTTGCTGGTTTTCTTAAGAAACCTTTGGCTAGAGTTTTCCTAAATTTTGTCCTAAGATACTTCTTTTTTAAAAATATTATATTTTATTAGTGGTTATTAGTTACACTGAAAAATGGCTTTCACTTTGTCATACTCATATATACATTCAACATACTTTGATTTCACTTTTCACTATTCCCCATTCCCTTCCTTTCCTACTCCCTTTCCTTTTCACTTGTTTCTCTACTTTCCTGTCATGCCTCTCTCCTTTTCTTCCTCTTTCTTTTCCCTTAGCTTTTACATATGGAAAAATAATCCATGCCTTTTGTGGTTTGGTCTTTTTTTTTTTCTTTTTTTTCTTCTGCTGCAGTGGTATTGAACTCTGAGCTTTCAGATTGACCTGCATCTCTGGATCCCTCTTTTAAAAAAATCTCTTTGAGATAGAGACTTACTAAGTCAGTTGCCCAACCTGGGCTCAAATTTGTGATTCTCCTACCTCAGCCTTCTGGAGTGCTGGGGTTGTCGGAATGTGCCACCAAGCTTGCTATGATGTATTTAGCTTTTTGATTGTGGCTTGCTTTGCTTTACATGGTAGTATCCAGTTTCATCCATTTTCTACAAGTGATGTGACTTCTTTATTCTTTATGGCTGAGTAATACTCTGCTATGTATACATGCCACATTTTCTTCATTCATTTATGGATATCTAGACTATTTTCATAGCTTAGGTATTATGAACTGTGCCTAAGTAAACATGGGTGCACAGGCATCCCTGTCGGATGCTGACTTTAGTTTTGGGAGAATATACAAGGGATGGTTTGGCTGAATTAAACAGTATATCTACTTTCAGCTTTTTGGGTAATCTCCATACTGATTTTAATACTGGCTGTACTAATTTATGCTTCCACCAGTGGTGTAGAAGAATTCCTTTTCTCACACTTTACCCCCACCCCCTTTCATTATGTGTTTTTTTTTGTGTGTTCTCAATGATAGCCCTTCCATCTGGGATGAGGTAGAATCTCCATATAGTTTTAATTTGCATTTCCCTGATGGCTAAATGTGTTGAACTTTTTTTTTTCTATACTAACTGGATATTTGCACTTGTTTTGAAAAATATACAATTCCATTGTCGATTTTTAAAACTTTTCTGCTGTTAAGATTTTGTGTTCACTATGTATTTTAGGTATTAATCCCAAGGCACTTTTGAAGGTACAGAATATTAAAAGCATACCTTGGGGATCTAGTAGCTGAAATATTATCATAATTGCTTTCTAAAAGTGTGCTTTAAATTTAAAATTTATGCACTTTTTGCATTTTTTCTCCAGCATATAGTTATGGTTTATCTTAATGCAAAAGGGAAGTTTCAAATTTCATATTATTGAATTAAATTGTTGTTCCATGAGTAGTGCCAAAGTTATCTTAGCATTTCTGTGCTTCCAGGATACCATTTGTATTCTTTCAAATGTATTTGTATTCTTTCAAATTAAAAAATGAGGTATTTAGATGTCATTTTTTAATATGATTGTTACCTCTACTGCCCTCTGAATAATCAGAGGGAGACTAGAAAGACTGACCATAACAGTAGCTTATGTTTCAGGAGTAACAACAGTAAGATTGTGATAAATAGCTTGAAAAATATGAGCATCATGAACACAGCAATGTTAGTGATGCAATCTCACATGTAACTTAGGTGTTTTGAAAGTGTTCTCAGACTGTGCAATTTATTTCCTTGTTCTAGTGTGTTACTTTATTTCAGTAACCTTAACATTCATTTACTTCATAAAATTAACACAACATAATTTTAAAAGTAGAAATAAAATTCATAATTTTAGAGCCATGGAAATGGATATATAGGTTGTTGACATGTATGAAGTACTTGTTCTACAACTAGACAGAAAAGGAGTAATTTCGCTTACAATTCAGCAAATCTTAAAGAGCACTGCCAGTTATTTTCTATGGGCTTTGTGCTTGGATTCTTCATTCTGTAAAGAGTTAATGGAGTTAGCAGAACATTTTTTTTAAATATACATCAACCCCAAAGATGAAACACAGTCATGAAATAAGCTTCTGAAGTCCTGCAAACCATGAATTCCCAATGCTATAACTTAATCTTCTGGAAACTCTCCAAACAGCAGCCCTGAGTTCTCTTGAGTGAAATGCTCTTATTTTCCCCCTCTGTGCACTTAACTCCATTCTTTATTGAATAAAAAAAAAAAAGATAAAAAAGAAACTTGGTTTATTGCTTCTAATAAAAGAAATGTAATCTGAATACTCAAAGATGTAATCGGATTATAGCATTTCAATTGTATTACTAATATGGTCATAAAATAAATAAGTTGTGTGCTGAGAAAGCTCACCATGCAAGCACATCATATCATTGCGCCCCATCCATCTTCTCTTGCCATTTCCAGTCTGTCAGCAATTTTTTTCTCCACTCTTTGGGTTACACCTAGTGATTTTTCACACATCCTTCACAGCTATCTTGTTATCTTCTAAGTTTAATAGATAGAAATAGGAAAATTCTGTTGTACCACATTTATGCATCTTTACTTTTTGGATTTTCAATTTGTCACCTGATCACTCTGCCTGCTCTTTTCTGGCCTTGCTCATTAAACCAGGTACTAATGCATGAAAGTGGATGTTTCTCATATTGATGTTTCCAAACAATTAGTCTTTAAACTCTTTGAACCTTGCAAGGTGAAGTTCATCCCTGATGATAGTTTCTAATAAAAAATGAAGCAATCACTATGGTTCTTCTAGCTTTTTAAGTTTGAAATAATAGAAACTAAAATAAAGAATTTCCTTAAAAGATCTTAAAATACATGTCAAGAGCCAATTTAATTGGTATTTAATGATTTTGTAACATATTTTCTCTTAGCTTTGGCAGTTTTATATTTATCTAAACCTGTTTATTTCTTTAAAAAGTAATGAAGGTAGTATTATTATTACTATGTATTGTGTTATCAAAATTTTGCTGAATACTAAGCCCAATAACAAGATTTACCATAGCATAATTAATTACAGATCCTTATTCAGTAAATATATGAGAAATGATGTATAAATTTTATTAAAACAAAGATTAAAAGTGGTCACAACATTCACTAATGAGCATTACTAGTGCTCCAGTGAGAAATTTTACTTGAAAATCTAACTGTACATTATTCAATAAAGAAACCAGTATTTTAGAGAAATAGATATTTTATTTCTATACTGACTTCTGGAATGATTTTCTTTTCTACTTCATCATGCCTTGTGGACTTTAGAGGGGAGCCCTTTAATAGCAGAGTCTCCTTACAGCTCAAGCCATTGACCCCTGGTAGCAAATGAGGTGTACCCTAGAATTTACTGATTCATCATGAATGTTTCCTTGCCAGAAGGATTTAGGGCAAATATCATCCTCTTCCTTATTTTAGTTTAAAAATCACCCAATTGGCAATAATGCCTCAAATATAACAAAACATTAATATCTTGTTCTTTGAAGCAGTTATTTGTTTAAAATAGTTGGTGCTTCTTTTGGAATTGAGTATGTTCATGTTATGGCTGGTGTCTAGATGTCCCCCCAAAACCTCATACTGCCATAGTTTATTTATTTATTTATTTTTGGTGGCTGAATCTAGAATGAGTGATCGATTCATAATACATTGGTGGAATTAAGGGTGGGGGACTGAGGGTCAGTGATGGCTGGATCAGTTCACTGACTGGTTTGGTTCCACCCTCATCCCTATAATCTAGAGAGAGTATAAAAGGGGCAAAAAAAAGCTGGTAAGGTTCGGTTGTTGATTTTGCTGTCTTCTGTCCATTATGTACTGTTCTCCACTGCAAAACCACCCTGCTTCAGAGCCAGCCAGTTATGGACTAAAACCTCTAAAAACTGCGAGCTTAATGAACCATTCATCCTTTAACTTTGGCATTGTGTATTTTTGTCTCAGAAACAAGAGAAAAGCAACTAAGACAGTCCCTTAGTGAAAAAAAATCTCATGTCTGCAAAGGGATATAGATAAAACTCTTTTTGCTAAAGTATTGGATAAAGTCTAATGAAGTGTTGAACTGAACCCCTCTCCTCCCATTAGGATTCACTTATGGTTTGCCTGATTTGGAAGAATAGCTGTTTGGGCATCATGTGAGTAAAGGCACTGCTGACAGTGAACACAATAAGGAGTTAGGGGCATGTGATCAAAAGGCCAATGGACATCCAATAAGTACAGGCCTGTATTAAATCTCAGTGTCAATTCTTAAATTACTCAAGTTACCACTTTATCAAAGTGGTGGAAGGCTAAGTTGTATTACCCTATTTATTGCATTCCTTTCCTGGGGTTTTAAATAGCATTTACACAATATTTATTTGCTTGGAGAGAAATGCTAACTCTCCAACAAATTTTTTTAAATTAATTAAATTTATTGGTACATTTTAGGTATGCATGATTACATTCATTATAGGGAATTTATACCTATAAAGAATATAACTTGATTCTCTTTTTTCCATCCTGCTGCTTTCCCTTTAACCCCTCTTCTCCTCCCTACTTACAAAAGCTTTGTTTCCATTTCATTTCCTTCTTCTCATCATTTTTTTCTTTTCCCTTCCCTCCTCACCTCCCCCTAAGTTTTCCTTCACATTTGTACATTTTCTTCTTGTTTCATATTATTTATTATACAGTTTGGTCCTTATTTAAACTTTTAATTTCTCATGCCAGAAAAATAATGCACTATTTACACATGTGTGTCCTATATATTTTGCATGAGAGTATGGTCTCAAAGTGCATCCATTTAGCTAGAAATATCTCAAGCTTATCCTTATTTATGGCAGAGTAGTACTCTACTGTATAACAAAATCACATCTTCTTTATCCACTTATCAACTGATGGACATTTGGGCTGTTTCCATGATTTAGCTGTTATTCTGAACTTGTTCATAGCCTTGATCCTTATGACTTGGCAAACTGATGGAGAAGAGAGCCGAAAGAAAAGACATTGAATACTAGTGAGTTTGATGTTGAAGTTTGAAATCACTTTTCATGTTGTTGAGTGGACAGCTCAGCTACTATGCTTAGGGACATATTTTACATTTAACACTTTGGTCGTTTCTGGGCCACTTTCAGTACTTGTTTTACAAAAAGCCATATAGATAAGGCTTCTTCATTTTAGTATTATTAATCTTATTTTTAATAATCTCAAAATACAGGTTTTTTTTACTTATTCATATAGTAGAAAAACACTACAAAATTGTTTCAGATTTTGGTCCTCTGTTGTATTTTTTTTTTAAAAATGCGTATTAATCATAATAGCTTACAAACTTATATATAATCTCTAAAGTTTAACTTCAATGAAAGACACATGATATTAGACTTCAAGGGAAGAACTTGTAATATCTTCAAGGTATTATCCCATTTTACTATTTGGTCTTCCCTAATTACCTGCCATATACATCATGGTTTCTGTTGTTGTTTTATTTTAAAGATTTTTGCAGAGCACTTAGTATGTGCCAGATGCTACCTTAATTTCCTTAATGCACTATTGTACTTAATGATCAAAATAATCTTAGAAAAGTAACTTATTTTTCCCTATTGGTAAGCAAAGAAGTAAGCACCATGAGATTAAGCAATATACGTAAAGTTAAACATTAAATAAGCAGCAGAACCAGAAATAGAAACCAAGCCTGTCTAATTCAAAAATATCTGTATTCTTAACCTCTATGTTTTATTGCATTATCTAGAATGGAACTCATCCTCTCAGATCTGTGAATTCAGGACAATTATTTTTTCATTTTGCTTTCATAAACAACTGTACTAATGAATACCTTAGAGACAGTAGAGTAGCTTCTATTTTCACATCCTGGAACCTATTAGCAGAAACTTTTTATGTATTTACACAAAAAAGCATTTTTACATTCATTCATTCATTCTTCAATAAATTTATTCAGTAGCCAATTTTCACTGTGCTATGGGCATTTCTTCTATTTTTAAGGTCCTTTGGTGCAGAGGGAACAAATAATATAATTATATTACATATTTTTATGATTAGTGACAAGAAATGCAGTACTCAAATGTATTTTTTTCCTCTCAGCATTAATGGATAGCCCTGGATCTGTGTGCAGAAGTTTCATTTTTTGTCCTAAGTATCTATTACTTTTTGGATCCTGTCAATTTTGATTATTTTTCTAAATTGAAGGGTTAATACAGAATAAATAAATGACTAATTTATTCAAGTAACTCATTAATGAGCTGTTATTGACAGGATAATTTATATTAAAGTGTTATTGTAAATGTAGATTCAGTCCAAATAACACCACAGAACAATCAACTAATAGTAACCTGTCTTGAAGGTTTTATCCTGGAAAGTTGGAAGTTTCAGGAAAGACTCAAGACTATTTAGAGAGACAAAGAGCATATTCTCAAAAATTATTTTAATTTCTTCTTATAAAATCTCAATGAGCTTACATTAGAAGTGTCTGAAATGTCAGATAAATAATAAAATTCGTTAACTAAAAAATTCAAAGCATTTTTTGAGTACTTATTATGTGATAGTCCTTACAGTAATTTACTTCTGTAGTCAATAGTATTGTGAAGATTTTAAAGGGTTATAAGAGATTTGAGTAAGAAAAAACATAAAATACTTTAGTTCAAATCCTTGGCCATATTTATATGTACTATTTCATTTGTCTTCCAAAAAAGTACTATGATGAATAATCCAATTATATCTTTTTTGAATAAAATAGAGTAGATCAGAGAATTTGTTGAATATCAGCTTTCAGAAATTGATTGAATAAATAAAAGATTTGGAGATAGGAACCCAAGAAGCACTTGTGCTGAAATTAACTTTTAAAAAGACAATTTAATGCAACGATTAATTTCATACTTGTCAGCTACTGGATCCATGTCTCATAGGGATAGATTCTCACTAAGAAAGGCAGACGCTTGTAACTTGCATCATATGGGGGAGGATTTGATTCGAAAATAGTTTAGGACTAAAAACAGTTCTTACATTCTCAGAATTTACTCTGAGCCTCTGGGCTTTTCTGAACAGAGTATGTCTGCTTCTTTAACACTGAGTATGTCTGGCTTCCATTTTGGAAATTACGATGGAGTGTGACTGAGTCTGCTGGCCAAATTGGTTTAAACTCTGAATGTCTCAATCTTGAATATTTTTACTGGAATATAAAAAGACATTCTTGAGTTCAATGAAATTACGCAGAATACAGCATGGCACGACACTTGCTCATTATTTCACATGTGTGTTTGTGTGTGTGTATGTGCGCACGAGTGCACCAATGCTGGAATGAAATTAGAAAGAAAAGGACAGCCACTCTTGAAATATTTTGAGACAAAATGTGCTGTACATTGGCATTCATTTGCCAGAACAGCTGTTCTCCCAAACAGACACTGTTCCAAATCACAGACTTCAGAGAAGAATCAGCACACTCCTTTCTTTCCTTCAGGTACAATAGTACCTTATCATTTTCCTGGACCCAGTACATCCAATCAGAATTAAAATGTTCCATCATAAATATTGTAGATAAATAATTAGCCAACTAATTTATTTCAACTGCTCTTGCAATGAAAGTGTTTTCTACATTAACACAATAAGTCATCCTCACAGTGCTTTATTTTTTGCCTAAACCTCATTCAATCATATTTTCCATAAATTAGGCGTGATAACTTTTGGGGTTCAACTGCCCATGAGCAGTACTGTGGATCAGAATATACTTGATTTAATTGCAATTCAGTATTGGCTTTATACTTTTTCATCTAAATACCAGAATTTTAGCCCCAGCTGGCAGTTGGGGACTTGTCAACTTTCCTTTTCAATTTGTACAGTAGCCCAGCAATTACCCAGCAGGTAGATTACTGTTTCTCTTTCAGAGGGTAGTGTCTCTTCTAAAGGTAAGGCGTCATTTTCTGGAGAGCTAAACACAGGAGCTTTCACATGTAAGACCTTAAATATACAAATATTTCCTTTGTATATTTTTCTTTTTCTCTCTCAATGGAGAATGAATTGAAGACAAATGGCTATACCAGCGACTCAGGAAAATAAAAATTTTTAAAATATAATGTTTTTGTTGCTTTTATTTATTTATTATTTATTTTATTTTATTTTTTTGCGGCACCGGGGATCGAACTCACAACCTCTTACCTGCCAGGGCAGGCGCTTAAGCCACTGATCCAAACTCCCAGCCCTAGTTTTTTTTTTTTTTTTTTTGCACTATGTAGCTCAGGCCGGCCTTGCGTTCACATTGTAGCCCACGCTGGCCTCAAACTGAGAACGTTCCTCCTACCTCAGCCTCCCGAGTGCTGGGATTAAAGGCGTGCACCACCATGCCAGGCTTAGTTGCTTTTAAATCAAATTAAAAAGTGAGAGAAACTTTGCTTTTGTGTCTTGACAGGAAATTGAGGTAAAAGAAAAAACATAGAATAAAAAGAATGGTAGCAAAGAATGGTACAAGTAATGAGGGAAAAGGAAAATGAAGATATGAACTCTACTCCCATTTCTCCAATGCATTTTCTACCTTAGAGTCCCTAAAATATATTAAAAAGTGAATGCAAATAAAAAATACTAAAGCTGGAAATAGTTTTAACATATTGTTTGGTCTAATCACCACCTTGCATAGAGAGAATAGACAAAGAGCAGAGAATAAACAAACGCAGAAAATGAAAGCAGTGTTAATAAATATAATGAAGGGCAGAGAAAGGGAAGCAGAAGGATGTCTAAAAGATTATCTTTTGGTAAACTTTTCTGGAACTTTTTTTTTAATTCTAAACTTAATATATAAAATTGCAAAGGGTGGTAGAGAAAAGAAGTTTATATTCATTTTGTATAATTGTTAATCTGTCTTTTTCCCTGTCAGTACATAACATTTTGGTTTCCAGCTGTTTATTATCCAAACCATTTCCTGCACTAGATAAAGTGCTACCAGCAGGACTCTAAGATGTTTTATGCTAATGAGGGGGAAAAATCTTGGACAATTTACAAAGCATAGATTTTTGAATGACATGGCAAAATAATCAGAATCTAAATGAAAAGAAAACTTGGGTAACAGCCATTATGTTTAATATGCCAAAGTAACTGATTGACATTTTAATTAGATGAGAAAATATAATTACATTTTTAACTCTGAAAGGACCTTTTGCAAGAAAGATGGGCATAAAAAAATCTTTGCAAAAACACAAAGGAGTAACAAAGAATTTTAACGTGCACTCAATTTTCACTGTTCATGACATGAGTTATTAATTCCATGGATCGTGAAACAGAACTTTTTGAAAGTTAACTTGCATTTACCCTTTTGACAATAGTTTGCATTATAGTGATTGGATGTTATTAAGAGAATTGTTTGGCATAGCTATTTGTCTTTGTTTTGGCAGTTCTGGCATAAATATTTAATTTAATTTATGTTTCAAATTTTTTACAAAGTTGCTATAAAAACTGAGTGACTGAACCATACCTGCCTGTCCACTGTAAAAAAATGAGGTTATGTCTTGCTGCACACAACATAGAGAACATCAGCTTGAAAAAAGACTTGGTGTGTGTTGACTATATTAACCATTTTTGAGATCTGTGGAGAAGAGAAGCCAGCAAAACTCAAACATAAGAGGGATAACAATTTGAATTGGAAATAGTAATTTTTCTAAGCAAGTCTTTTTGCTTTTTATTATATAAATTATCTTTATTTTAATTTTTTTATTAGTACTTGTTTGCAGTACATAATGTTTACATTCCAGGTGTGGAGCTAGTAAGTGTACATAACACACCATTAAGAAATCAAATAATAGCAGACACTGGTGGCCAGGTTGCAGAGGAAAAGGAACCCTTGCACATTGTTGGTGTGAATGGAAATTATAGAAATCATCATGGATTTCCTTAAAACCTAAAATTAGAAATACCATTTGGCCCAGCTCTTCTTTCGAGGAATCTTCCTGAAAGAGTTAAAGAGATTCTATTACAGTGATACATGCATACTCATGTTATAGCAGCATAAATCATAAGAGTTAAATCTTGAAGTGGCCTGTATGTTCATCAACAGATAAACAGATAAAGAAAATGTGGTATTTACACACAATGGTGTACTTCTCTACCAAAAAGAAGGATAAATTTCAGTCATTTTTAGGAAAATGGATGCATCTTGAAACCATAATGTCAAGTGAAATAAATCAGACACACAAATTTAAACATCACATGGCTTCACGTAACTGAAGAACACAAATTATGATCATTTTACTTTTTAAATTTTTTCTCTCATGAGTTGTTTCTCATTAATACTGAGCATTTGTCTAAAAAAATATAGATACTATCTTGAAAAGAGTCAAGTAGAAAAATTTAGGAACAGAAATAGAATTCATTATACAGGACCTTCCCGGCAAAATGTTATAAAAAATATGAGGAATCTGATTATATGACAGCACTGTAGCTTTGCCTTTAAAGAGTGAAATGTGAATATCTCCATTTCTGCATATGTCTTGTAAGTAATGGAAGAGTTCTGGCAGATTTCCAAAGATGGCCACAGTATCTTCTGTCCCACATATTTGTATGCAGTGTGATCTTGCTGCTCTTCTGTGAAGAGGAGGAGATAAATTTTCCTTTCTTTGAATCTAGGTTGTCTTTTGAGAGTCACTTGTTAAGAGTATAGTTTTCTGCAAGAAATATTATTTGACCTCCAGGACCACAAGAGAAAAAAAATCTTTTCAGTTTCTTTCTATGCTCTTTGGACTTAGTCTTGGGATAGTTTCTCTTGGTGTATTCTCCCTTAGAACCTAAAGTATCCAAGCCAGCTCGAGAGCCATATATAGATGCCTCAGTCAGCAATCTCACCTGAGCCTGTCTGGTAAGTCATTCCATCCTTAATGACAGACAATGGAGAAAGGGGACCCAGATCAGAATGTAGACCGAAACTGCATACTGTCCAGTTTTGTTCACCTAAGAGCTAGAATTAATTTTTATATTTTAAAAAGATAGAGATATACAACAGGAGCTATAGATGATCCTACAAAGCATAAAATCTTTAGCATCTGATCATTTAAGGAAGACCCTACCCCATATTCTGCATGACCCCACCTTTAAACATCATGGAACAGGGACAAATCTTCCTTGCTGCCTCCTGTCCAAATACCTCCACGAATCTGTGATAGTAACGAATTAGTGTTTTGCTTCAAGAAGTTTGGTACTGCTTTTCCTCATTAGTTGTAAATCAGAAAATGCATCAAATCAATTTTTACTAAAAAGACAACTGTATGCATGACTTCTATGTTAAAAAAACTGCCTATGGGAGATATTTCTCAAGTTTTACTTGGATATATGGTGTTGCTGTTATGGGCCTATGCTATTCAATAAAATAACAAAGAATAATCGAGGCCCATGACAGCAACATCGTATATTCTAATTCTGAAGTAGTCAATTCTGTATTTTATAAGAACTGCACATATTAATTATTTACTCAAAATTAAAGTTTTATTCTGTGTCAAAGGTCTTATATGCTTAAATGGATAATGAAATGAAAGCTCTCCTAACAGGTTACTCTGCTGAAATAATTGAAAATTACAGCCGGGCGTGGTGGCGCACGCCTTTAATCCCAGCACTCCGGAGGCTGAGGTAGGCGGAGCGTTGTGAATTCGAGGCCGGCTTGGGCTACAACGTGAGCGCAAGGCCGGCCTGAGCTACATAGTGCGACCCTGCCTCAAAAAAAACCAGGGCCAGGAGTTTGGCTCAGTGCCTTAAGCGCCTGCCCTGGCAGGCGCGAGGTTGTGAGTTCAATCCCCGGTTCCGCAAAAAAAAAAAAATAAATAAATAAATAAAATAAAATAAAATTACATGATGCAGTAAAATTGCCTTGTTGGACATATTCATTGTAATGATATATAAACCCATATATGACTCATGTGTCACTGAGTTTTCTTCTTTGAGATTTCTTAATGCAAAATGCTGCATAAGTTTGAGCTGTCCAGGTAGTATTAAGAGTAGATAAAAACCTCCTTTTCAATACAAATATATTGGCCTTATCCAGACCTACCCTACTATTTTAGCCCTCTGGAAAAATGAAGTGACCTTCCATGGTGATGTAACTATTTTAAATTTTGTATTTTTAAAACCCCAACTTTAAAAATAAATAAATAAATAAACAAACAAACAAACAAACAAATACATAAATTTGGTCCCAACTTTTCCAACTAATCCATTACTCCAGATGCTAAACTCTATGAATATTGCTTAATCAACACACTCTACTGGTTGCACTTCAAGCACTTGTTCAGGTTTTAACTGACAGTAGGTTGTCCATTGCCCAATAATTAACCATTTGTTTTTTATTCTTTCAGGCAATTTCTATGCATACATATAAAATAGTACATATATATATCATCTTTTATACAGCAGAGGCATACTGGATATTCCACTTTTCAAATTACAATTTATCTAGAATGTATCTTTCCTAATCAACAGGTATAGACCTACCTGTTTCTTTTTGATGGTTACATAGTTTTTCTATGTGTAATTGTGTTATGTGGTTTCCATGAAAAATTTTTAAAGTAACCTTTACTAGACCCTGATATAGTGATAGGAGAATGAAGTGGACTCTGATTCTTAGAGGATATAATTGAATTGAGTAATTCCATTGTATAAGGAAGTGAATACTGCTATGCTGAAGACTGGATGGAATACTGCTGGTCTGACTAATAGGGCGACCATCCAGGTGGGAAGCCATTTCCATTGCAGAGAAACATATCTAGGGAGAGTAGGGGAACTTGCAGTTAGGCCTTTGAAGGCCTATGAGACTCAAAGCAGTCAAGGCAACATTTAAAATTTTCAGTCTTATAATAAAACTACTGACTAAACTAGAGAAAACAATCATAAAATACATCTGGAACTAGAAGAGACCTAGAATAGCAAATACAAACCTAGGCAACAAAGGCAAAGCAGGAGACATCACAGTTCCTGACTTGAAATTATTCTATAAAGTCACTGTGATAAAAGCAGCATGGTACTGGTTAAAAAAAATAGACTAAAGATCAGTTGAACAGATTAGAAGATACATAAACAACCCCAAACATACTAAGTCACCTTATCTTTGACAAACATGTAAAACACATTCACTGGAATAAAGATAACCTCCTTAATAAATGGTGCTGAAAAAACTGGCTCTGCATAAACTGAAGATTAAAATTGGACCCATGGTGGGACAAGATGGCAGAATGGTAAACAGCAGGGTAAGTGGCCTCCCTGAAAGATACCATCCAGATGCTGGAATATAGCAATATGGGGAAGACAAGAAGGAGGGAGGTGGGTCCTCTGGACCCAGGAAGAATCTAAAGCGAGAATTGCAACCCACAGAAAGAGTGGAAGGGGGCACTTAGACAAGGAAGGCAGTGGTTGGTGGTGCCTCTGCATGGAGCTGGATCCACTCTGTGAAAAGAGTTGCTGAAACCTGGGGAATGCATGGTCGGAGAGATGGGGCCATGGTGGCAGCAACCCTGGAGTCCTCTGCCCAGAGAGGCAGCGTTGGAGGAGAGTGGCAGTGGACAGGGGGAGTAGACCTGTAGAACTGTGAGTGAGGAGGTCCTCAACCTCCCACATGAGGGGGAGATTGGTGGGGAGACATCTTGGAGTTGGGCTGGGGACTCCTAGCTGGGTGCAGACCTGCAGAGGTTGCTCAGGCTGAGCCCTGTCCCTGCAAGCATACTGGGGGCCACCTCAGAGGATCCCTGTGGGTGACCTGCTTGGTCTGGAGATGGCAGCTCAGCATGGGCTCCAGGGGTGGTGGTGGAGAGTCAGTGGGTGACCAGCCCAGCAGCCCAGGTTTGCAGGTGGTGACTGGCCCCTGCGTGCACCCCACCAGCCATCAGGGAGCCAAGGCAGGCTGGGGAAAGGCAGTGGATAGTGCTGTAACAGCACCCCCTACACCTTGGCAACCATCAGATATCCATAATTAGTACTAGCTAGAAGAACCAGTCCCATTTCAAAGAAATTGCAGCCAATGCAAGGAGTGCCTGGGTCCCCAGTACAAATTTGCCCAGAAGATCCCAGGAATATGCCAAGACAAAGAAGCAAAAGGCAATCTCTGGCCTCCAATTCAAGCAGAGCAAGTCCAGGAGATGCAAATGCAGAAGAGATCGGGAGTCCTACAACTGAAGTTTATGAGGTGATGGCAACTGAAGTAAAGATACAACCTCAAGAGGCCATAAAAGAAATTAGAACAGAAATACAAACTCAACTAAAAGAAGAAATGAAAAACATAATAAAAGAACTGTTAGGTAACTCTAAAGGAGACAGATGAAAAAATGGAGCATAGGAAAATGAGGGAAACCTGGAATGAACAATACAAAAAAGATTTAGAACACATGAAACAGATTCAAAGAGATTACCAGGAAATGAAAAACTCCTATGAAAGTTCGCAAAACCACCTGAAGGAAACTAAAGATAGACTTTCAAACCTTGAAGACAGGTTTGCAGCTTGTGATCGTGCAAGGAAAGATCTCTTAAAAATAACAAGAAACCTGGAAGTAACAATACAATGGCTACAAGACAACCCAAAGAAACGTAAGAATAAAAGATGTGAGTGGAAAAACAGGGGTCAATACAAATCAAATTAAAAGCTTATTTACAGAAATAATTTCAGAAAACTTTCCAAGCATGGGAACAGGAAATGACTTCCAGATAAGTGAAGCATATAGAACTTGAGCTAAACATAACCAAAATATATCTACACCCAGACATATAATAATCAAGATCCCCGAAATGCAACACAAAAACAGAATATTAAAAGTTATTAGCGAAAAACAAAACAAAACAAAACAAAACGGATCATCTACAAAGGAAAATCCATCAGAATCATGACAGACTTCTCAACACAAACCATCAGGTCAAGAAGAGGTTGGAGTGAAGTATTTCAAGCCCTGAAAGAAAACAACTTCCAACCCAGATTGATGTACCCTGCAAAACTATCTTTCAAAATCAGAGAGAAACAAGATACTTCCACGACAAAGAACAACTAAAGGAATTTATGACAACCAACCCAAGCCTACAAAGAATACTGAAGGACATTTTAGAGAGAGATAAAAAAGTCCATAACTGCCACGGTCTAGCCGGGTTAGGTCCACAGTGTCCCCGAAGGTGGGCTGAGCATCGGCGCGTGGAGAACAGACACACAAACAGCTCAAAGACTGCTTGAATCTGCTTTGTTTATTGTTTTTCTCTACTACTATTGTTACTAATATAATTACCCACTTGTAAACTCTAATAGAATAATTTGTATATTTTTTCTTGTAAGGGTTGAAAGTTTAGATAACAAGAATGAGATCAACAGGTGTTTTTATGGTTACATGGTTTTTATGGTTACATGATTTATCAGCATACATAGTTTGTCAGCATAGGCAGAAAGTTTATACTTAGTTAAAGACCTTGAAGTGTGTTTTGGCTACTAGTAGATTATTGATTGGTTTTTAATTAGTTGAATCAAGTTTATTTACCTATGGGGAAAAATCTTAACAATTGCTTTAAAATATCAATCTTGGCTTAGGGAGGTCTAATGTACTATAAGGGGTCGAATTGTTTTAAATGTTCCATTGTGGTAGCCTAGCTAAAAGCCTGTAAAACACAGGACCATATTTAGCTATGATTTAGCCCCCCATCCTCCTGTGGTGTTCTCACAGTGGCAAGGATGTGTTTTTTACCTTGTCTCTCTTAAAAGACAAAACATAGTAGCATGTTGGCCTCTCTGTATGGAGGTTCCCAGGCAGTCCCAGCCAGCTAGTTATTATTATTTTCATTAAAGGCTCTCAAACTTCTGTTCCGGCCTTGGCCTCGTCGGTCTGAGTTGGTATCAGACCACTACACCATTAATTGCAGAAAAACATTTTAACTATCCTTTTGTTCTTAGGGAGTCTGTACTTTGTTTGCTGATTTTATGCATGGGAAAGAAAGAAGAGAAATTTTTCAAACTGGATCAGAGCACAAGTTAACATAGTAGTTCCCAAGAAACATTAACCCATTCCCACAAAGCCAATTTTTATGCTGTGGCCTTTTCTTAGAAAATGTCCTCCTTCCATGTTTGGACTTTGTCAACAGAACATGGGTCTTTTTTTCCTTCCATGTTTAGACTCTGTCAGCAGAACATGGCTAGAAAAGGACGCGGCACATAACTCCAGAAACAGCAGCAGAGGGATATCACCAAGTGGGGCAGACAATTGAATAATCCATCACTGGGATTTGAGTCCAGTAGTGTCTTCAGTGAGCTGTTTAGTTTGATCTTATTGTATGTCAACCTGCCTAATTTTATTATATATGATGACATAGACAGCTATTCCACAGATAACAAAATATATTAGGATCGCCTTTATTGATATTTGATCACCTTGTTTTGAAACCTAGTATTGCTTTCATTGTTCTGTTTTGAGTGATTTTAACCTATTTGAGCTTGTTTGATTGTATTATAACAGATGATATAGGCAACTGCTTAGAAGATAATATGAGGCATTATAGAAATCAACATTGTATTACTATGTATTTCTTCCATTGTTTTATTTTTATTGTTTTTATTCTGTACTATTTTGCTTGATTATATTAGGCCTGATGATATACTCAGTTATTTTAAAGACAGCAAGAGGTATTCTACTGGGAAAGGAGGAAGGAAGGAAGGGGAAAGGAAAAAGACATAGATTTATATGTGGGTATACATAAGATGGTTAAAATGACTATACTACTAAATGCATTAACCATTGAGAGAGAAGAATTGATACTCATATTTTGGATCAATTTTACATGTCTATGTCTGTCAATCTGAGCAACCCCTTTGAAGGTAACGATATACAATGTTACAACCACTGTAAAATTCCAATCATCTCAGTTTGTAAACCTATAATGTTATAGTATCAGATTTGTTGTTGTCATTTGTTGGTTGCTTTAGCTTTTTGTTTCTCTTTTCTGTGACCATTGTTTTATTTTTTATTGGCTTTATTCTGAACTATTTTGTTTGATTATATTAGGCCTGATGATATACTCAGTTATTTTAAAGACAGCAAGAGGTATTCTACTGGGAAAGGAGGAAGGAAGGAAGGGGAAAGGAAAAAGACATAAATTTATAAATAGGTATACATAGGACAGTTAAAATGACTATATTACTAAATGCATTAGATATTGAAAAAGAACAGTTAACACTCATATGTTTAGATCAATTTTACATTTCTATATCTATTAATCTGAACAACCCCTTTGAAGGTAATGATATGCAATATTACAACTACTGTCAAATTCCAACCATCTCATTTTGTAAACCTATAATGTTATCATATTGGATTTGTTGTTGTTGTTTGTTTGTCTCTTTTGCTTTTTGTTTCTCTTTTCTGTCTCCATTTTCTCTTAAATAAAAAATAATTGGACCCATATCTTTCACTATGCACTAAACTAAATTCAAAATGGATCAAAGATCTAAATATTAAAACAGAAACATTAAATCTGCTGGAAGATAAAACAGGTAAAACTCTTGAAGGCATTGGTGCAGGCAAAGACTTTGTGTATAAAACCTTGACTGTAAAGGAACTATCACAAAGAATTACCAACTGGGATCTCATCGTATTAAAAATCTTTGCACAACAAGAGAAACCATCAACAGAGTGAAGAGATGACCCACAATGTGGGAAAAAGTATTTTCCAGCTGTTGCTCAGACAAAGGATTATGATCAAGAGAATATAAAGAACTAATAAAAATCAGACCTCCCAAATTTAAAGATCCAGTCCAAAAATGAGTATCTGAGATGAATACATACTTTTCAGATGAAGAAATACAAATGGCAAATAAATACATGAAAAGATATTTGACATCACTAGGTATCCAAGAGATGCAAATTAAAACAACACTGAGATTCCACCTCATCCCAGAAAGAATGATTATCATAAAGAAATCAACTGGTAGCAAATGCTGGAGAGGCTGTGGGGAAAAAGGAACCCTTTTCTATTGGGGGTCCCATTTGACCCAATTATTCACCTTTTGGGTATCTTCTCAGAAAAATTAAAAACTTCGTTCCAGAACAATAGGTCTGCACCCATGTCTATGGCAGCACAATTTGTAATAGCTAGATTTTGGAAACAACCTAAGTGCCCATCAACCAAGGAATGGATAAAAAAGATGTGGTATTGTGGACTGATCAGTCCTGCAACGTCCCCAGTGAGTGGACAGCAAAGACTTAAATAAAAGAGACAAGTGGTATGATTTTAGCACTCTAAGAGGATCAAAACCCCCTAGCAGAATTCAAGATTCTGGGGGATGAGACAAAGAACTTCTCTGGGTCACCTGTATTTATTTGGTTTTCAAACAAAGGGAGGGGATACTGAGGAAAATGCAAAAACTGAGCAGGACCTTGGGAGGCTGTTCAAAGACTTCTTCAAGTAGTAAATTATGCTAATTTAGGAGAACAGTCTTATCCCTAGATTGATGTTTATGGCAGAACTGAGACAGCAGGAGTGAGATGCCTGCAGCTGTAGTCTCTATCTACTTAATTGGGGTTTGAGCCAGGTGTCCTCAGCTGTGGCCTTATCACTGGCACCATAGGCCACTACAGACCTCAACCAGGACCAGTGCTTCATCGAGGTTCACTTACTGTAAATCTGCTGCCCATCTTCAGACAAGGGATTTAGGCTTGGGACAGACTCATAAGTAAACATATATTTATTTATTTATTTATTGCAGCACTTCACGCCTGACAGACAGGCGCTTAAGCCACTGAGCCAAGCTCCCAGCCCTAGTTTTTTGAGGCAGGGTCTCACTACGTAGCTCAGGCCAATCTTGCGCTCATGTTGTAGCACAAGCCGGGCCTTGAACTCACAACGCTCCTCTTAACTCAGCCTCCCGCGTGCTGGGATTAAAGGCGTGTGCCACCACGCCCGGCTAAGTAAACATATAAAGCCAACTGTATGCAAGTAAATATAGAAAACCAATTGATTAATTTTAAATCCTGCTCAGGATTGCTTTGTGGTGATCTCCATCAATTTGCTATTTATAAGCAATAGAGTACTACTCAGCCAAAAAGATAGACTTGAGACTTTTATAGGTAAATGAGTACAACTAAAGACCATACTCACAAGTGAAGCAAATCAGACTCACATGTATAAACATTGTATTGTCTCCCTAGTGTGAGAAGTTGAAAGGAATTTTATATATATATATATATATATATATATATATATATATATATATATGTTAAACTTAAGACAGTTATACTACTAATTTCTCTGTGTTTATTAAAAATAAAGGTTTGTGCTAATATTGTTTAGACAATTAAATGCAGACATCTTGTACTGTAAGTAACTAATTTAAAGATAGCAATACACAGTGTATTAATCCTTCTTACCCTCTAATTACTGTGTTTTGAAATTTTTCTTTTTTTCTCTAAAACAAAAAAAAAACTGACTGTATTTGTGCCCCAATTCAATGTGTGAGGCTGAATTGCTGACTAAGGAATTTGGATTTTTCTGAGCTATTGTAAACATTTTGTGTTGTGTTCACATGATTGCCTCCAGTATCGCCTCAAGTGGATGAGAATATGTGTTTAGCATAAGACATGTTTGGGGATCAGAATATCCCTTCAACAGAAACAGACAAACTAAAATGACTTGATGAGAATGAGGCTAGGATATAGGCCCTTAAACTGTGGTGTTGGACTTTACTCTGAGTTGAAAGTCAAAGGTTCACAAAGTTGTAGAAGGTGATTTCTTGCCACATACAAGTAGTAACAGGACACACAGCCATAGAAACCCTAGAGAAGATACGGAGAGGAAGAGACATCAGTCAATAGGAGCACAGGCACCCATACCCTACTGAGGACAGAGAGGAAACAGGAGAAATTTTCATGTCTGCATCAGAAATGTACTGTCAAAAGCTCTAACCTACTTACTCACTAGAAAAAAAATCTCATGTGGACACAAAAGACCACAGGCTCTAGTGTTGAGAGCAGTGTCTAAACCTCTTTAACTCTTTGTCATGTGCAGCACAATGATTGACCCTACTGTTTCCTTCACAGAGTTGTCATGAGGGGTAAATTAAATAGATATACAAAGCAATATGAGGTTAGTTCAAAGCAGGCATTCTATAAGAGGAGACAGGTAATGGGACCCCAAAAACAAAGTGACATTGATATTTGGATTTTATACTTGCAGAAACATTTCTGATGTACATGTAGAGGTCATGACTGTAAGTCTTTCATAAATAACTCTAAAAAGGAGAGTTGACTTAATTATAATAGGGCACCAAATGCATGATTCTGTAAAACTCCTCAAGTGCTCATTTCAAAATATGAAATGCACCCAGGATAATTGAAAACCAAGTGTAGTGTGTTTTGGTTCATAAACTTGCTCAGCTAGATCAATGGATACATTCCACCACTGTTTATTTTATGTTTAAACTGAGTTTGGTTGAAAAAAAATTTAAATAGACCAACGCACTCTGACTTACTTTGGAATGGTTTCACACAAATATTTTAATAAAAATAAAACTGTCAGCTGGAATTTTTCTACTCCACTCATTTTTTATAGGTACAAGAAGACAAGGGCTACCCGATTGTCACATGTCTTTCACTATCGTTATACAAAATATCTCTGAGCCATAGATTCTAAAGTACTTCCCCAAAAATTCAAGTTAGGACTTATATTTTATGACTCTCCTTTGAAGGGCATCCTGAATCTCATTAGTACCTGAACTCTGTATTAAAAAGAGTTGAAGGAAAAATTAAAAGAAATCATTTCAATAAAAAACCTTAATAAACAAATTCTGTTATTTTCATAAAATGAGTTACTATTCCTACAGTATAGTCATTGTT